>ML832568.1:75191-89223 GCA_009831015.1 Picea engelmannii
AGAGATAACTCAAACCAATACAGATAGTCCTCCCCAAGAGATGCGCCACTCTTCTTCTCCTCTCTCTAACTGGTAATTGCAGCTTGCCTCATAAGATAATGAGCAAGTGAGTTGTGTGTTAGAAGTGAGGCGCTAGCCTCCTACATATACAAGACTGGCACGTGTGAAAGGGTTTCACTGGCAGGGCCGACCTCTCACTCTGGGTGGGTAAACCCACCTTTAAATTAATTCTGGGTCTCAACAATAACTGCTCGAGCCGACTTCTTATTCTGCCCATTATAATTGTTCGATGACCAATCCGCAAAAGGGGATTTGGTCCTAATACAATTACCGACATGATTAATCCACAATGGGGATTAATCCTAATAATAAAATAACAATTGTCCCCGAGGTGTAGGACAGTCGGTGACAGAGTGTGTTGTTAAGCCACTCCGTGATGTTAAAGTCACCGGTTCGAAACCTGTGGGGACAAAAAATCCAACCATGTTAAGGGTTGGTGTGGCTCAGGCCGGGTGCGATCCCCGGGTGATTTTGACGGCTTAGATGCCCCTGAGTCGCGGTTTCTCAAGCCACAGGTTAATCGCAGGTCCTGCACAAATTAACAAACAAAAAAAAATAATAAAATAACAATAATAATAAGAATGCTCTTCGCAGTTACATTATTTCAACAAGTAAAGCTTTTACGGTTTCTTCAATGGATCTATTCTTTCTTTCTGCTACACCATTTTGTTGAGGATTATAAGGAACAGTCAGCTCCCTCCTAACCCCTGTCGATTTGTAGAATGCAACGAATTCCTTTGATGTGTATTCTCCACCATTATTGGTTCTTAGCGTCTTGATCTTCTTATTCGTGAGGTTTTCTATTTCTGCTTTGAATTCTTGAAACTTGTTGAATACTTCGTCTTTTGTCTTTGGTAGATATAGCCAAGTCTTTCTTGAATAGTCATCTATGAAGATTACGTAGTAAGAAGATCCTTCTAGAGATTTTACTGGCATCGGACTGCAAACATCTGAGTGTATCCTTAGATCTGTTGTTGTTGCTTGGGAACGGTTTCTTGATATTCTTCCCAAGAGCACATCCTTTGCAGATTCCTTCATGTGTAGACTGCAACGCTGGTATTCCTTCAACCATCCTTTTGAGAAAGGGTAATGCTTGATAGTTAATGTGAGCGTACCTTTTGTGCCAAAGCTCATTGGGGTTGACTTCATTGTGTACAAGGGCTTCTTCATTTTGTTCTAGTAGTCTATATACAAATTTCCTTCACGACTTCCAATAACCCTAGCATTCTCTATGTTGGAGTCTTTATGCCATGATAACACCTTTCCATCCACAAAAGCTATTTTGTTTCCCTTGTCTTCTAGGCAAGATATCGATACAAGATTCTTTTCTAAACCAGGTACATATAAAACATTGCTTAAGTGAACATAGTTACCTGTTTTCATTTTGATGGAGGCTTGTCAAATCCTTCCACGGGGTAAGTGGTTTTGTCTCCAAGCTCTACCTTGTACGAGGTCTTCTTCTCATTTAGATTTGAGAGTCTGGCTTGATCTCCCGTCATGTGCCTAGAAGCTCCACTATCGATTATCCACATGTCATCTTCAATCGTTCCAGTGAGTGTTGAGTAGTGTAGAAGACTGACTGTTTCACTCATGTCTTCGGTTGACTGGTAACTGGTCATGCCTTGATCCAAAACTTCAACTTCGTCGTTTCTGTCCTCTGAGAGAGCCAAGAGGTGCGCTGAGTTAGGGCGCATCTGAATATCTTCTTTCTGAGCGAGATGCTCCATCACAAGGTGCCAGATCTGAGATTAGGGTTTATGCAACTGCTTGTGCTAGTAACCCTAGCGGCAGTATCTTTGGAAGTTGCTCCTACTAGTAACCCTAGCGGCAATTCCTCAACGAGCTCAATATCCTAGTGGCTATGTTTCCTTCCAATGTTTAGACTGAATGAAGGAGGTGTGGGCCCATAACCTGTTAGAATATAAAAGATTGTGCTCGTTTTACCATTGACAATACCCTTGTCACCCAACCATAGGCCAAAGCCACCCTCCGAGCACCTTGACCTTGACAGAGAAAAGAATCCCGGTAGCAATCCAATAGCCAAGAGAGGCTAATGCACCAAGCAAGAAGTAACCAAGCTGAACAGATAGTCTCACCCAAAAAACTGACACAGTACCTTCCCCAGGATTTGCGCACAAAACTGTTGGACTGCAGTGCACAGAAACTGCTCTCTGCAATTCTGAGAAGTGTGAATAATGAGAGACTGGCGCCCTGTATTTATAGTAATTATGGTAGGCTTACCTGGGCCGACTTCTCCTTCTGGGTACTAATTAATTCATATTAATTATATTTTTGCAGTCGACATCTTGTCTAGGGTTTCCTTCATTTCTTTGCTTCCTTCCGGAACATTCTAATCTTGTCAAAGGTCACAATAGAAGTTCATACCTCCCGAAGCTACCATAATATCAACATGGCCAGCCTGTGAGATGTTAGTCGGGTTGGATATCTGACTCAGAGGGACAGGAAGAAGCTCAAAGGACTGAAGGTGCACCTGAATGTCAGTCCTCAGTTCAGGGATCTAGTACTAGCAAAAAGATAAACTGGTATGAGTTAAGCCAGTCAGAAAATGCTCAGCGACGAGATAGGATTTCTTGAAGCATCAGTAAAAGACACAGTTCCACCAGACCAGTTCAAAGGTAGCATTCGGGTTCAGAGGGAGCAACCACTACAAATAGCTTGGAGTCCGAGAATGGTCCTGGAAGTGGAAATGTCAGGAGGACCTCCCTCATTAAGAGGGAGTGTTGAAATGTAACAAGGGATGTCCTCATTCATGTTTTTGTGTTTTTCATGGGGGGGACATAAAGTCATGTTTCCTAGACATGTTTTATTTGTAAAGTGACTTTTTAAATAAAGTGCTTTTATAAAGTGAATGTACTTTATAACTTAAAGTGATTTTAAGTTGTGGGACCCAAAAGTATTTAATGTGCATTTATTTCTTATTTTGTAATTAATAAGGAGCATTAAATGTGAGCCCTCGGATTAGACTTATGATAGCCATTAGATTGAGTTGGTTATGTAAGTTAGGGTTTCTTGGGAAAAGAAAGAGTACATATACATGCTTAGGAATGGGAGAAGAACACACAGTAAAGACAAAGGAGATAGAGAGATCAGATTTCTAGAGAGTTCAAGAGCATAGTTTTCAAAGCAAATTAGAGTGCACGGTTCCCAAGGCAGTGCAATCATAACAGTCCGTATAGCAGAAGGAAGGACAATCCGTACAATGAGAAGACAGTCCGTACAACAAGATGGAGGCACAATTTCCAAGGAAGAAGTCCGTGCAAATCGTACTGTACTTATTGGCACGATTCTCGAGGCAGATTTTGTGCATTTATTATTGATGATTGTTATCTGTACAATGACACGATTTCCTAGAAATCGGGTTGTTGTTTGGTTGGCACATGTGGACAGTTGAAGCTTGTTGGCACAAATTTCTAGAAAGAAAACAGATTGTTGAGATAAGTTGATTTAAATTTCTGATTTAGAGTTGGAATTATTAAATTTCTGGGTTGTAAGAAATTTCAGGTTTGCTCTTGAATAATAGAAATAATCTCTCTAGGGTTTTCCCCACAGTGGGGTTTTTGCCCTGGTCATTGGACCAAAAATCACTTGACTACTTGTTGCCTTATCAGAGTATGGGTCAATGATTTACTTGACTTAAGTGTTTTAGCTTTCAGTTGCTTTCTGTTTTAAAGGCATTTATTAAAAGACTAAAATCTCAGGTTGGTCAAGTGTTTGACGAAATGTGTGAATGAGATATTTATGATTTTCTCATTAAAAATCTTCAGCCTTCAAAGTTCACACACTTCAACTCCTCATCTAGATATTTCCCCCTAAGTGCACCATAAGAGGAGGCTTTATATCCAGGGCCAGTGTTTGAAATTGCATCTACCACGGGCTAATGAAAAGGAGACTTTACAATGTTAAATGAGAGGTTGTCATGGTACCAAAACCTCCTAACTTCCATATTTGCCTCCTTCCTCTGCTTTTCATTATAACTTTCTAAGGTTGGTTGAGATCTTGGGGCTGTGCAATGAAGGAGGAAAGGAGAGGAGATACTTGGACTTGCTCCAGTATTTGATGATCAACTAACTGGAGGTGCCATCTGAGATCTACCCATCCCTCCAACTTCAAACTTTGTCCTAGCTCTCTTAGTATTTTGGTCTTTGATAACTTGCAAAGCAGCTTTCATTTCAATTGTGACTTCTACAAGGAAACCATCACAAACAATGGCATTTTTGCATGCAACTCTAGGTAGGTGGTGTTTCATCCTATTATGCCCCCATACATAGTAGTGGGACAGTAGTTTCACTTTACTTGATGGTCATCATCTGGAACCACTGGAACACAATGTTCCCATGCCTTATCAACAGGCCTTTTACCTCTGGGCTTAGGTGTCATGGATGAGAATCTGGATTGGCAAAAAGTATGGTACAGTTAGTAGCATGGCGGTATGGCATCATTTAAAATTTAAAATTTTAATTCTTAAATTTTAATTATAATGGTTAAATTTAATTTTTTATAGCCATCCTACAAGCCTATAGGATGCCATCTCTGCCCACAAACCCTACAGTATATACTATAAAGTTATAAACTAAAAAAAACCTAAGTGACAATGCACAACACTCTTCTAAGGAAGAATGGCTCATGAAAATAAATGGAATAAGAAAGAATGAGGTGAGAAATTTCTTTATAAAGAATTCTAACCTCTCAAGCACCTCATTTCCCTCCTAAAATTCCCTCCAAAGAAATGTTGACTTGGTCCAATCGCATGTGTGGGATTTTCTGGGCGCTTTGTGGGGTCGATTGATCTTGGGCACAAACTCTCAAGTCTGAGGCAAGACTCCTAAGTATTGAAGAGTCCAGCGAGTATTTAAGGGTTTTAGAGGAGTCTTAGGGAGTCAGGAGTATTATAGAGGACTCTTGAGGAGTGACTCTTTTCGATGGTGACTCTTCAAGACACGAGAGTCCGAAAAGAGCCTGACAACACTGCTCTAAATACACCATGAGAAACCTTTTAACCCCCCCAAACATAAGTTGTATCATCTCAAAATGATTCGAAAAGGAGCAACTACCTATTTTATCCAATGCCACCACATTGGAATACAAGAACCAGAACAAGACTCCAAAAATTTAGAAATCCAAGACCTAATTCAAACACACAAGAAGGTGTTTCAAGACCTCCCCATGGACTTACCTCCATAAAGAAGAATTGAACACATAATTGAAATTAAACCGGGATCAAGTCCAGTCAAGATTAGACCATACAGATACCCCCATCATCATAAAACAAAAATAGAAAGATTAGTTCAAGACTTGTTAAAATGTGGTATTATCACAAAAAGTAGAAGCCCATATTCAGCCCCAGTTGTACTAGTACGAAAGAAAGATGGTTCTTTCAGGTTATGCATAGATTATCGTGGACTTAATAAGATAACAATCAAGAATAAATTTCCCATTCCTTTCATCGACAAAATGTTGGATGAACTTCATGGAGCCAAATTTTTTTCAAAACTTGATCTGAGATCAGGATATTACCAGATTAGGGTAAGATTAGAAGATGTATCGAAGACCGCTTTCAAGGTAATGCCTTTTGGGTTAACTAATGCCCCGACTACCTTCCAAGCAACTATGAACGAACTATTTCACCCACACCTAAGAAAATATGCTTTAGTCTTCTTTGACGACATATTAGTGTACAACAAAACATGGAAGGAACACATAAATCATTTAGGACAAGTATTGTCTATTTTAGAAAAAAATCAATTCTACGCAAAAATGTCACCATCCTTGTTCCATCCCTTCACCATTTTCGAATAAACTAGAGAACAAGGATGGGGACGGAAATGGTGAAGGGATGGGAAATTAGTTGGGCGTGAGTGGGTGTTGTTTAGAGGTGAAGGAGGGGGGGGCATAACCGAGCTTCTCTGATACCAATGTAATAGAGAAACCAAGTATGTAATTGTAATAATAATATATATTGAAAAAATATAAATAATTGATAAAAATAAGATGATTACAATTGAGAATGAGGGCTTGTTTATATACCCACGCAGGGGTGCCCTTAACCAATAGACATGTCCTTTCATTATTAATAACTACTATTTACTAATTAATTATTTATGTTATGAATATCTAGATTCTATTTATATGTATTTTTTATGTTCATAACAGAGAGACGAGAAGTACTTCCTCTAAAAAAAAAGGACATGGCTACAAACTAAGTAAATCATTTGATTTATAATTTTATACTTGATTGCATTTTTTAAATAAATGAAGGATATTATTCTAGTACAAGGGCTCTCAAAAGGCTTGGACCATTATCCCTGGTACGGGAGTCCAAACCATACTTAAATCATTCATTATACAAGACCAGCAGAGATGTTGTCCTTGAAGAAGAGACGGTTTTCTTAAAGACCCAGAAAATCTCAGATGGAGATTGACAGTAAAACAACACCTTCTCCCCCTTCAGCAATTCAGAGGAAGACAACCATTACTCCAGGTTATCCAGCTTCTCCAGTTGATATGTTCAGAGAATTTGTAGTAGGGCATAAAATGCCTACCTAGACTCACTTTGCAAGAGGCAAAGAAACATACAAGCCTCTCAAGGCACATTCCGAGAAAGCAAAAAGAAATTTTCGAGCTACTCTTCAGTCATGAGCCACTTCATTGATGTTGAGACATCTTGCCTTAGAGAAGCAACAAGAGAACCGGTATAGCAAGGTGCCATAAAAGAACAACACCAATATATCTTAAAAGAATAAGGCATAAGATATTATTCAGGGACAAGAAAGAGAAGTCTGTGGTAACTTCCAGGTGGATCTATATGATCAAGCATGCAGCTGATGAAAGTGTCAAGAAATACAAAATGAGATCTATAGCCAAAGGTTTCTCACAAACAGAGGGAGTTGTCCATGATGAGACACTTGATCCAGTGAACCCGATACACTTTCATCCGTACCTCCATCCATGAGTTGGAAACTATATCTAACAGATAGATTCTTGATAAGTTTGGATTTCAACAAGAGTATTGCTGATCCAAACCTATATTGGTGACAAGAACCTGATCCTAATGACTTATTCAGAAAGCGTTGATGTTACAAGTAATCCTTGACTTATGAATTCAAGATGAAGAATCTGAGTATGATGCATTACTTCTTGAGACAAGAAGTATGACAAATGACCTATAAGATTTTCCTGAGTCAAGGAAAATATACAGTGAAAATATTAAAGAAGTTCAGTATGGCAGAATGCCAAATCCACCGTGTTGGATTTAAAGAAGAAGATTGATGACGATTCAGACGAGACTGATCCACGGCTGATTGAATCACTAATGTATCTGGTCAACACCAAACTTAATCCATACCATGCAGTGAAATGTGCCTAGTCATTTCATGAGTCAACCGAGAGAGACTCTCTAGACAAACAACAAAACATGTATTGATATATATACGAGGCACAGTTGGATATGGGTTGAGATATGCCTCCAGTATAATCTTGGGTTTACAGGACATGACGATTCAGACTGAGCAGAAGGTACAGTAGAGCACTTTCGATTGATGTTCTACCATGAATATTGCCATGGTTTCCTAAGTGCAGCCAGAAACAAAACTCTGTGGCCTTGAGTACCACAGAGACAAAGCATATAGCAGTGAATGAGCAAAGCAATGTGGCTTCATAAACTTCTAACAGATTTACTTGACCACGAGATGGATCCTATGATAATAATCAAAGAGTCGTGTATAAAGCTCCTTAAAGAACCCAATGGTTCCTATTAGATTGAAACACGATGAGATATCCTTATGTTAGAGACTTGTTGTAGAAGAAAAATTCTATACTTGCAGTACCTTCCTACACCTGAGCAGACTGCAGACATTTACACCAAACAGACTTGGTGAAGAACGCCTTCCGAGTTGAGAGGGAGTATTGATGATTCCAGCCAAAATCAAAATTCAGAGTACATCTGTATGAGACTTGGCATGATGAAGAATGCCTCCCTAGCTGAGAGAGAGAGTGTTAATGATTGCAGCTATGTGAGACATTCTCCAGCTTACAAACTTGTGAGGTGTGGATCATTGCAGCAATGTGAAGTCTTTCTCTCAGCTTACAAACCTGAGAGAAATCCCCCAAGAAGGGTACGTGGTTCCTGCCTGAGACGAAGCTGGGAACGTAGAGATGACCTCCTCCATTCAAAGAGTTGAGAAGAACTCCAGATGATTATCCAGTGGAAAAGCGATCTGTTGAGTTAGGACGTGCATGTGGCTAAGCACAAGGTGAACGTGTGAAATCCCAAAGTGTTGGGTGCATCGTCATGAGACAAAGATGAAGATGATGTATTAGCCTCCTTTGAGCAGCAGAGTTGACGAGAAGACTCCAGATGATTCTCCTGTCGGTGACAGTGGGAAAGCAGATCTGTAGAGTGGATGTGCCTGTGGACAAGCACAGGTGAACGTGTGAAGACCTAGTTCTTCTGTGTAATGCAGTGAATCAGAGTTATGACATCCCTATGGATGTGCCCCAAGTGGATGAGCACTAGGGGGTGTATTAGATCCTTTTCTATATACTATTCAAGAGTCAGACCTACCTGTAACCCTAATTGTTATGTAAAGGGTACAGGTCAGCCCCACCTTAATATGTTTAATATTAAATGTAAAAGATAATTAATATTAATATTAATATTAATTATAATAATAATAATAATATGACTTAGAGAGGTTGGCCCTGATGAGCCAAAAGACACTTCAGTTGATAGGACAAGTCTAATATAAGTAAAGGAAACTTCCCATTGTGGAAATACAATCATTCAAGCAAGTTTGGAAATTTCAGCAAGTACACTTCTTTGGCAAAAGGTGCGCACCTCTCTTGGGCGCTAGAGTTCTAGGGTTTAAGCACCCTCTTGTGTGCTAGTTCTTTCTTGGTGGCAAAGGTCTTTCTCTTGAAGATTATAGCAAAAGGATTTGGCTGGGTTTTCTTCCCTTGTTGACAAGGGTTTCCTAGGATACATTTTGTGTTCTTGTGCATGGTGCTTCTTCTTGTGATCTTGGTTGCTGCAGCATTTATGGTTATGGTTAAATGATAAAATGGAATGAACTTCATGCTTAACCTAATGCTTATGAAAAATCAACATGGAGCTCATTTTTTCATTATTCATTAATGTTGGATGCACAATTTAGATAAGCGTGTAGTGCATTTTTATTAATGATATGAGACACGTATATATACATGATGTGACCTTTGGATTCATTGTCCAAGGTCTCTTGGACTCCCGACAATTGTTAGATGATTTTGACTCTTCACATTCCATGAAGTTTGTAACCCTAAACGGATTACGTTTCCAACATTCCCCCCTTAATCTAAAGGGGTGTATGTGAGTCCAAGGTGAGAGTTGAAGTCTGGAAGTGTGCAATTGTTGATAGATGAATGTGCTCTCTAAATATGATGGTTTTGGGATGACCACAAACCGAATGGTGATGGTGGCTTAAGGAAGACCACAAACCAATCTAGTGGTTTAAGGATGACCACAAACTCTGGAACCCTTCTCTAGGCTCAATGGTTCCCGGAACATTTCCTAAGTTAGCTAGAAGCTAGAAGTTAATGTCTTCTACTAATGGGAAGTGCTCTCGAATGTTGGTTTAAAGCTTACCATAAAATGTTGTCTAGCAAAAGTTGAAAGTCTTCTACTATGTGGTGGTTTAAGGAAAACCACAAACTGTTGTCTAGCAGAAGTTGAAGGTCTTGTACTCAGTGGTGGTTTAAGGAAAACCACAAACCAATTACGCTCGCGTGTCATGCTCTCTTATTGTTGCTCAACTGATCGGACTTCGAAACTGGAAGCCTGATTGTCAATCGTTGATGTTGTTCCCCCCTGTCAGGGACAAGGTGAGAAGACCAAAATCTGTCCACTGCAAGATGTGTCAATACTTGAGAGTGAATTCGTCGGTATGACTAAGATATCTTCTTGACTACTGATGACTATCGCCAAGAAGCCATCCACCCATAGTGGTTCTTTACTCTTGCATATTTCTTGTTGTTAAAAGATTTGTTTGAGTGACGATTGTGTTGTCCACAATGCTCGCAAGAATGAAGATCAAAGCATCGATCTTCCATGTGGCCAACTCGCTGACAATGTTGACATTTATGAATCTGCTCTTAAACTGGAGCAGTGAATGTGAACCATCTGCTGATTTTTCATAAGCTAGGTTAAGTATGAAGTTCATTCCATTTTAGCATTTCACTTAACCATAAACAATAATGTTGCAGCAACCAAGATCACAAGAAGAAACACCATGTACAAGAACACAAGAAGTATCCTGGGAAACCCTTCTCAACAAGGGAAGAAAACCCAGCCAAATCCTTTGCTATATTCTTCAAGAGAAAGACTTCCACCAAGATAAACTCTATCACACAAGAGAGTGCTTCAAACCCTAGAACTCTAGCGCCCAAGAGAGGTGCGCACCTTTTCCTAAGTAGATGTGTTTCCTGAAATTTCCAAACTCACAAGGAAGATATGATTCCACAATGGGGAATCATCCCTTACTTATATTAGACTTGTCCAATCAACAAAGGCATCTATTGGCTCAATAGGGCCGACCTCTCTAAGTCACTATATAATAATAATATCATTATTATTATTATTATTATTATTAACAATATTAATTATCTTTTACATTTATTATTAATCACATTAAGGTGGGGTCGACCTGTACCCTTTACATAACAATTAGGGTTACAGACAGGTCTGACTCTTGAACAACATATAGCAAAGGATCTGATACACCCACTAGTGCTCATCCACTAGGGGCACATCCATAGGGATGTCATAGCTCCGACTCACTACATTACACAGAAGAACCAGATCTACACACGTTCACCTGTGCTCATCCACAGGCACGTCCACTCTACAGATCTCCATTCCCACTGCCTCAAACAAGAGAATCATCTGGATTTTTCTCGTCAACTCTGCTGCTCAGAGGAGGCTAACACATCATCTTCATTTCTGTTCACGTGACGATGCCCCCAACACTTTTGGGATTTCACACGTTCACCTTGTGCTCAGCCACAGGCACATCCAACTCATCAGATCGCTTTTCCTACTGGAAAATCATCTAGATTTCTTCTCACTCTCTTCATGGAGGAGGTCATCTCTACGTTCCTAGCTCTGTCTCAGGCAGGAACCACAAACCCTTCATAGGGGATTTCTCTCAGGTTTGTAAGCTGAGAGAAAGGCTTCACATAGTTGCAATGATCCACACCTCACAGGTTTGTAAGATGGAGAATGTCTCACATAGTTGCATTCATTAACACCATCTTGTAGCAGTTCAGCACTATGGAACTGGATCGGTTTGGTATAGTCCAAAATATGAAAGGTGACTTCATTTTCATATCCGATACTGGTTCTATGCTTGTTGTGCCTGATTTCTTTCCAAGGTTTGATGATCAACTTGGAAAGAGAAAGTTAATCTTTATCTGCATTTGAATCTGGATCTGGCTCATTGAGTTGTTGTTGTGCTACTTGTTGATCTGAATCAGCATCGTCGTCTTCAAAAATAGGGTTATGAACAAGGACTAGTTCAGAATGTTGTCGAATATTCTTTCGCTCAAGTGCATCGTGAAGAAGTCGATTTTGAGTTTGAAGTAAGGTTGCTTTCGCTTGCGAAACTTGCAAGTAAGTTCCAACAAAATGCAAAGTGGTTTTGTCAATGGTGATTGTATTGTCCACAGAAGAGAGGATTAGAGTGTTCAATAATCTAACAATTCCTCAATTCGAGCCATAGCTCAGACCTCACGGGGTTTCTTGCAACTCCGCCCTTTAACAATAAAATGCAAACTCAACTTTGCAAACCAAATGAAGGGTGTCAGCTTCTACCGAAAATGCACCCATTTACAATGTAATTTAATTTCAAAAGGTACGACTAACTTACAAAAACATTGTTTGCAAGTCAACTTACAATGCTACAAGTCGTTTTTGTGTGATGTCCATGAGCACAAAGTTGTCATATGAATGGAGGGCACAGAACCTATGCCTTTACCACAGTATAGCACAGAACATCAAGAGCATTTGCAAATTGGTAGTGTCTTCTCTCGTCGGCTGATTCTTTTCATGTACAACCTGTCCTCTCACTGTAAGAAATCTAACACTCAGAAAAAAATAATCTTTCAGCAACCCAAGATGGGTATCGGTTATTGAAACCTCTTAGTTATTCTTTCACTTCTTGGATAAAGATCTGGAAAATACATAGGTCGAATACAATTGCATTTTTGGTGGCGCTCGAAGTCAAGAGAGAAGAGACAAAGCAATGGCTCCAGGATGCATCAATTGGCACATGGTCTCACACCAGAGACATTCTCAATAACAAATTCCACGATCTCGTTGCTCGAGATGACTTCTCTGTCAACAAGTCTCTATTATCCTCCTCCATAGTTTCGAAGAACCCAAATTCATCTCCAATGGAAATTGTCATTTCCGATATCAATAAAAGAGAAAATCCTAAAACATATTCTATCACTCTATGCAATCAACACTAAATCATTGAGACGATATTATCTTCATGATAACAATAATCAAGCCCATAGTGAAAGCTTGTTCATAGCCTAACCACAATTCTCTGCTAAGTAAAAAAGCCTTGGATACAAACAAGGAAGGCATACACTAAAACCGGAGCATAGCCATTCTGGTTATTGAGATGAGGCTTCGACCGAGTGGACACCTGAAGGTGTTTCTTTACGATTTGATGAAAATAGACTTGTAGAGGGACAAGAGTCAATATATCTCTTGCTTCATTGATTAGGGTTTCGCAAAAGGAGAGAAGTCGATGTCGCTTCGCCCACAATCTACCACCATGAGCTACACCACATTCTGCATTGTTGGGGCACCTTGTGCTGAACCAGACTTCCAGGTGTTGTTGCACTTCGATGCAAGGATTGTTGATGACATCTCAGGGCGATCACGGTCATACAAACCAGAGACAAAGATAACACACACGATAATGCATGTATACAAACCAGAGAATGCACGTATACAAAATGAGATCGCGAAATACCGGAGAATGCACATTGTGGCTACAAATTTGATGTCAATAACAATTCGATGCGACTACAAGAACGGAGTAAGCCCGGATTAACCAGAAGCCCTAAGTCCGGATTAACGAGATTACTCATATCAATCTTTTGGTATCGGTCTCTTTAGAGCGAAGGTTTTTCGTTTTTAGGGTTTGCTAACCAGTGGAGAGAGGCGTGTGAGAGGCCAGTTGAATGGTCGGGCGTAGGGTTTGCGAGTATCGCATGAGGAGTTGAATGATGCAGACTGGGGATGTAGACTGAATAGCAGAGATAGAGAATCACCAGAAGGCACAAACACTAGCAAAGGGGGGTTTTCTACATTGGTAAACTGAGAAGATAGCGCATGGACCGAGGATGGCAGACAGGCAAGTAAAGGGGCTCAAAGAGCCATTTCTACAAGTATGAGATAAAATATAATGCCAAGGGCGTAAACTAGATAGACAATCAACTATGGAAAACTGCCATAGGATAATCAAGCCTTAAGAACTAGAGGAGCTCCAATACCACTGTTCGATGCACAATTTAGATAAGCGTGTAGTGCATTTTTATTAATAATATGAGATATGTATATATACATTATGTGACATTTGGATTCATCATCCAAGGTCTCTTGGACTCCCGACAACCGTTACATGAACTTGACTCTTCACATTCCATGAAGTTCATAACCCTAAACAGATTACGTTTCCAACAATTATTATTTTCCTCTAAATCAATTTTGAAAGCTCTCGTAGCTTTTTGGCTCAGGGGACTGAAACCCTTGAGCGATTGGGTTCGACGGTGAAACTAATCCACCCTAGCTGATCAAGAAGGAGAGATCACACTGAACTTTCACTGGATTCATTGTTGAAAAAGGAAAACTCATCAGTTTGTCAAATCATGGGCAATTTTCAGTAGTTTGTGGGTGTTTGTGGAG
>ML832569.1:0-14583 GCA_009831015.1 Picea engelmannii
TCGGAAGAAGACACACTTAGTTTCTTTAGATTCATCATTATTGGTATAGCCACGGGCTTGAAGTTTAGTATCTCAAACTTCTTCAATATCTCAACTGTGTACTTCCCCTGACTCGAGAAGATCTCATCAGTTCTCTGCCACACTGCTAGTCCCAAGAAGTAGTGAATCATACCAAGGTCCTTTATCTTGAACTCAAAGGCCAACGCATACTTGCATTCAATAATAAGGCTCTATGTACCGGTGAGGAATAAATCATCAACGTAGAGGACCAGAATCAAGGCCTCACCATTAACAGTCTTGTAGTACAGGTTGGGATCAACAACATTTTTGTTGAAGCTCAAACTCATCAAGTGTCCATCAATCCTCGCATACAAAGCTCGAGGTGCCTGCTTGAGTCCATATAGGGCCTTCTTCAACCTACACACATGAAACTCCTTCTCATGTATGACGAAACCATATGGCTGCTCGATGTATATTTCTTCCTCAATCTCTCCATTGAGAAAGGCTGTCTTCACATCCATCTGATGTAGTTTCCAACCCATGGATGCTGCAAGGGCAATAATCGTTCGGATAGAAGTGTATCGAGCAAAAAGAGAAAATGTCTCCTCATAATCTATTCCCTCCACCTGAGAGAATCCTCTAGTAACAAATCTCGTTTTGTGCCTCTCGATGCTCCTGTCAACTGTGTGTTTGATCTTGTAGATCCATTTAGAAGTTACTGCAAACTTCCCCTCAGGTCTCGGAACAATATCCCACACATCATTCTTCATGATGGACTGATACTCCTCCATCATGGTATCTCTCCATACTGGATGACTAGTTGCCTCCTCATAACAAGAAGGTTTAGAATCAATGATGTGGCTCATAGTTGCGGCATAACACAAATATCTTTGAGGTATCTTGCTTTGTCGGAAGGTACCATCTCTTTCTGTCTCTTACTCAATCTATCTCTGACCAAGGATGACGATCTGATATTCCTTTGAAGACTCACTGTACCCCATATATGTATACTGAACACCCAAATAACTTGAAGTGTCCAACCTCAAGCTTTAACTCTTGTGAAGGCCTCTTCAGGAGTCATGTTCCTCAAGGAATTTTGTTCTGAACATACATCACAGTCATGGATGCTTCTTCCCATAGAAACATAGGTAAATGTTGATCACGAATCATCGCCTTGACTGTCTCAACAATAGATCTATTCTTCCTCTCTACGACCCCATTTTGTTGAGGGTTGTGAGGAATGGTGTACTCCCTCTTGATCCCTGCCTCAAACATCTCTAGGACACGTCGAGGTTCCCTCATGGAACCAATGTCCCCCAAGACATATCAAGGTTTCCTTGTGAAACCAATGTCTTGGTTCCTTCATCTAGTAATCCACTGATTACTATGCAATCAACTAGTAGCATACTGCTACTACCATGCCATCGATAGCTCAAATCATCTGCCACATTCTTTATGACTATGTTGCAATCAACCAGTAGCACATGACTACTGCAATGTCGTCCAATAGTACACAATTGTTTCCATGTCATAGTAGTACACAACTATTGTCTAGTGGTACACAATCACTGCTATAGTCTCCATTACCATGTTGTGATGTTTCTTCTCTCCCAGTAGTCTTATTCACTCCTAGCCACCTCACATGGCATAGGGATGACTACAACCATAGCCTCATTCACACCTAGCCACCTCGCATGGCTTCCACAATACTTGTGCCCAACCGAGCATTACTCCCTTAGTCACCTCACATGACTAATTAGGGAAACTCTTGTCCAGAGGGGTTTAGTCGGCTAGAGGAGAGAAACCACCACACCTCCCTCTTAACGAGGGTGGACATTCTTTGAGTGATTTCATAGGCTTGAAGATTCTGTCAACACTTCGAATCCTTTCGACCATGGTATTGGACATGTCAATTATAAAATGTCTCTGAACCCAAGACTCATATACAACATTAGCGTTGACGACTAAATAGAATTCCTTTGTAGCCTGAACTGCACGTAGGCACATATCAATAGCCTCACTATGTCGTGACAGTGGCCTCCTCGCTTGGTGCTCGTCCCACTGTGGACGCCAAACATTTACATTGACACTATATACATGACCTTTTCTCCAATGGTAACTTGATTCTGAAAGGTAACTCGACCTCAACCATAATCAATATGATAGAATGGGGTGCAAAGAATCAAACATTCCACTCCACATGGGTGCAAACAATCAGAAGTATTCTCAGCCTCCAACGATCTCTCAAGAGTATCTTCTTGGATTCTTTAACCAATTACTTGGATGCTAGCATTAGATCATATCCCATACTCTTGTTATCTCCAACGTGATCTAGAGGCAACATCACCAAAACCAAGAGCATACGAGTTCATGGGTGCAAAATAATGGAACCCCCATTCATGAAGAATTACGGCTTAACTTGAAAACTGTGCATACCCTCGGCTGTTGGTTAAAGCATTGGTAGGTGGTCCAAACCTGATCAATCACTCGAGCAATGTTGAAATTTTGCCGAACTTCATGGTCACCAAACTGTAACATGAACTCAAATTAGGTGATACAGGTTGCTAATGTGTCACTATTCGATGCATGTGAACATGACGCCAGTGTTCGTTGACAACTCTTTATAAACAACAAAACCGCTCATGGCCGAGAGAACTCCATTGTCTTCCCTTCCCGCCTGTTGGGACTTCACCTGTCCAAGGATCCGTGGGAACCTCCGTACGTCCCTACGCAATGACTCTGTCAAAGATTTGCGTGTCAGGGGGATGGAACGATATGACCATGCGCCCAAAAAGCGTCCTTGCCATATCTATCTAGTTATCGCTAGAGCAGGAGACCTTACTGGATTCATTGATCCCAGATATTCGCGTGGAATAAGATGGATCGAGTTCAATCAAGCAAATTTGGAGCTCATCATTGTTGTTTTCCTAGGCCCTCCCGTGAGGGAGTAAGGCCTAGTCCCGCTTTGATACCATGTTGGTTTTCTTCATATAAGATAAAAGAGATATCCGATATATTATTACAATGATGAGTGTTCCATATATAGGGAACATAAGGTGACCATCCATGAAAGGATGTGTCGCTTGAATAATCAATAACTATTTGTTATTATTATTTACTTATTATATACTATAGTTAATAATCAATTAATAATTATATTATTAATTATTATCTTTAGAGAATGTCTCCCCGATGTTGTCCAAACATCAACACAAACAAACTATGCATCATTATGTATCAATGACAACTCATCGATCCATCTTCATCTATGCATCATATTAATGATCCATCTTTATCAATTGGTTTCCACTTTGACATCTATCATTCTCATCAAGGACAATACATATACATTGTTCATCAATCATTAATCAATCAATCCTTTGACATCAATCAATCACTTGACATCAATCAATCAAACTATTGGCATCAATGACAACATGATCCAACAAGTTCTGTTTTTCTATTTGTTGGAAGGTTTTATTTGCTGGATAGTTCTGAGGTCGACATTGCTGCCAGAACTCTCCTAAATTGTAGATCTGTTCTTAACCTAGCAGCCGGACCTATCTTCTGTGTGAGATCAACCTCCTTTATAGCTGCCGAGCTGTTGTAGGGTTGCCGTCACCCTCCTTGGTCACGGATCAGTGTGTGGAGGAGTCACGACCACCTTTTGGGAACCCTCCTTGACTGTACTCACTGTTCTCTAGCAGTCGCCTGGAGTATTCTCTATGTACAGTTCAGTTCACTGTGGAAGATGGTCTGCTGGTGCATTTTCCTCATTTGTCCAGTTTGATTGGAGGGTTTCCTGTTTGAGATCTTTTGCTGTTCAAGACCTTGGATTATTGTTGTCTACCTTGGTGTTTTCCTTCCTATTGACAAAACAGTCCTAGAATTCTCCTTGACAGAGATCAAACCCTAAGGGTTGATTCATGAACCTAAACTATATTTGAGCATATTATACAGAGGCTTACACTCACATGTGTGTCAGGTACATCTCTCATTAATTCAAGAGGTAAGTTTCAGATCCACTTGCTTAAGCTTCAGATCTACTTGTTTATGTTTCAGATCTACTTGTTTTAGTTTCTGATCTACTTGTTTCAGTTTCAGATCTAATTTTTTTATGCTCGGAAATAATTATTGTTTAAGATCTACTATGTTTCTTATTTGTTTCTACTCAAAAATATTTATTTAGATCTGTTGTATGTGTATGCTGATTTGGTAAACATAAAAATTTTAAAAGCTTTATTATTTTGATTTTTTCCCTATTTCTAACATGGTATCAGAGCATAGGGCGTGAAAAGAGCTCTTGAGTGACTAACTCTTGAGCCTATGTAGATCCATTTGTTTTTAGATCAGCAGCAAGCCTGCGTAGATCCTTTGTTTTAGACAAGGAGATAAACTGGGCCTAGCCTTATTTGACAAAAGTGCATCAAATCATAGGTCTAAAGATTTGGTGCAAGCTACTCTAATTCAATAAAACTGAAAGTAGCTGTGCTCTGGTATATCACTACCAGAATTAGATAGCTTTACTCTGCTCTAACAACAATAGAAGTAGCTACCTGTGCTCCGTTAATGTGTGTTTGTGTAAGAGAGAAAGATTGGCTACTTAAGATAAGCTTTTTCAAATTTATCATTGCAAACTTTTATAAACTCATACAGATTTCTAGTAAATAGTGAACTGCAGATCTGGACTGATGAGGAAACTCAAAGTGCGACATTCTTCGTCTGAAAGAAACAAACCTCTTGAATTCAAAATTTATCTTCTTGAATTCATAGTGAACTTCAGTTCTAGTTTGAAGGATGGAATGTATTCATTTCCTAGAGAAATGAATGCATCCTCATTGAAGTTGGTTTAAATATCCATCGATTTAAACATGAAAGGGAAGAACTTGATTCAATCTGAAACTTTTCACATATTGGCTTTCCCTCTCATTGACTATGTTGAACTTTTCAAGTTTTGGCAAGATGGATTGAATTCCTTCTTAACAAAGTTTTTTTGAATCCAATTCAAATGTCTTTTCTAATTTGCAGAGATGGGTAAGTGCATATCATGCTATATGTCTTAATGGGAGCCCTCATGAATTACTTCTTGGAAGAGGGCATTAATATGTTTCAACTCTTGAGTAATTGTTTGACACTCATCAAGGCTTTGTCAATGTTGGTAGGAGATTTTCCAAATCCACCCCATCAAAGCTGTAATTGATTCTCCTGTAGTAAGATTACTACAGCTAGATTTCTCCTTTAATTGATTCTCCTATTGGTATCCACAACCCAATTGTCAATTCGTTTAAAGTGTTGGTATTGTATGCTGTGTGTTCTCTTTCATAAAGCACAGTTCTAGAGACCCCACACTTGTGCTCTGTATAATCACAATATGCTACAACCCAGAATATCATTGCATCCTCTGTGCAAAGAGTAAGGGAATACCACTTACAGCCATCCCTGTGTTCTGTTCCAACCAACAACATCAATATACAACACAACCATACATTCCTGAGCCCTGCGCATTGTTATTACCTACTGCCAGCTAAAATGTGTAAACATATATCTTTCTGGTTATAGAGAAAGCGATGGCAAGGATAAGTGATTTTACTAGTGCTCATGTCTTGATCAATGTGTAATGAGAGATCATATTATGAGGGGTCAGATCCTCTTTACTGTACAAACATTTTTTTTTTCATTTTGAAATCCTGTACTCAAATGACTGTGTCATAGAAATTACTGTTTGTACTAATCAATTTTTTTTTTCTGTTGACATTACCGAGGACAAGGAAATTGAAATTGTTTTCACATACTCAGTTAAGGAGGTGGAGACTTGGATTCCATTGGAACGACGAATGGATAATTATTTCAAAGTCCTTATCCTTGTCTCAGCATTTGGAAATCCATTGATTCTCCATTAAATACTTGTGTAACAGTTCTTCGTCTGACTGGATTTCTTGCCACGATTCTCTTATGTATTCTAAAGAATGACTTCATCAAGTCAAGCATAGACAACAAACAAGTGGTACAACAGGACAGTGGGATGATCTCTTGAGGATATGGAATTACTTAAACTAACAGATACATGTAAAACATCTGCATACACAGAAGATGTCTCAGATAGCTACAGTTGGTAGCAGACTGCAAAGTACATGTGAGTCTTCAGCCCAAAGCAAGTTCAAGGTAAGTCCAGGTATGCTTCACTTACATTCATTCACTGAAATTGTCATTACTAAGATAGCAAGAAGAGCTATGTTTACCTTCCTGTCATTTTAATGGACCAGTGTCTTAAAGGATTATTGTCAGAATCTCTTTTGTATTTTGGTTATATAACCAAGGAAGCTGTGATCTCAGCACATACTGGTTTTAATTGATATAAGCTAGGTCTTTCTCCCTGGTTTGGTAACTCAGCAGTATGTTGGGCTTTTATCCCCGATATGAGAGACCAACATATACCCTTGTGAGTCAATTTAGGATGGTTTGTTCTCTTGGTTGAGGAGTCCATCAAATTATCTTGGTAATTGTGATATTTCTCCCACGTTTGGGGAACCTTACATATATCTCTTTTAATTGAGAGTACTGAGATTGTAATTGAGTCATTATCCTTGGCACAGGAGCTAAATAAGTTTGAATCAACTTTTCATATGAAACTTGGTACTAGCACCAAGTACATCTTAAAGAGATATGACACCAGATCAGAGTTCAAGGATCTTGTAAATTCAGAGGGAGTCAGTTTGCTGGGAAGCAGACATATTATGAGACTCAGAGGGAGTAGTCCTAGTATGTGAGTTAAGCCATGACATGCAGCAGATGGCAGTGTTGAAGTTAGATTCATGGCTTGTGTCTTCTCTCAGATAAAGGTAATTGATTATGACAAGATTCTTGCTCCAGTTGCCAGATTACTTCCATCAGATTGATTATATCCCTCACTGCAGTTTTTGGTTGGAAACTTCACCAGATAAATGTTAAGACTTAATTTTCTTAATAGTGAAGTTAAGCAAGAGGTTATATCGAACAACCTGAGGGGTTCATAATCCATGGGAAAGAATCCCATGAATTGAAGCAAGCTCTGAAAGCTTGGTATGGAAGATTTGACGGTTTATCTACAGAGTCTTGAGTTCACCAACAATATTCCAATCTTTATATAAAGATTGTACAAAATCATCCTGTTAACTTAGGATGATATGTTCCTTACAGGAAAGGAAAATTTGATAGCTCAGACTAAGAGGGAGCTTTTCAGCAGAATTTGAAATAAAATACTTGGGTCTTTTGCATTATTTCCTGAGCTTAGAAGTGTGGCAGAAACCAGGTGAGATCCTTCTCTCACAAGAGCAAGTATGCTGTTGATATGCTCCGCAGACTTGGTATGTTGGACTTGTTATCCCTCAGTTTAGGGATAACTAAGGAGATTATGTCTCGAGGCCCACAGGTCCTAGACATGGAGTACCGAGAGCCAAATCGACTTGAGCCTGGCCTTGGAGGGCCCATCTTTCCTTTTCTTCAGCGCCTCCACTTTGCCAGCAACAACAACATCCATCACCTCGGCCTGGTCTTGTAGCAGAAACAGATCTTGCTCCATGAGGTAATGAGTCCGGGTATCATGGTATGTGTCACTCTAATCCTCAAAACCTTTGAATATGTGCATTCAGTTCTTTTTGTTTCTAACGAGTGCTTGGATCTTATTCCTATCCACTTGACCATATCTTGGGGGAATGACAGGATGCCCTAGTAAGCTTGTGCCCATAGGTTTTGAGTTGCCACTGGGGGATTCATGAGAAGCCATCGTCCGCTCCCACCATACTTACCACTTTCCATCTTTCTCCCGCTCATCCATCCCATTACACTGGTCTGGGCATTAGGTTGGCCAATTATTTAAGGGTTGCACCTTACCTTGTGGGAAGAAGGGGCTAAAGGCCCAGAGGGTAAAAGCAACTGGCAAAAGATAAAAGCCTAAAAATGAAACCTTGAGATGCTTCGCCTAGGGATCCTCGAGAAAACAGTAAAGGGCTTTTCAGCAAGAAACAGAGGGACCCATAAAAAATAATAAAACAAGACCTAGTTAGAGGATAGGGGGTCTCATCACGAGCCAACCTATTAGGTCCATGGGCATCTAGCGGTATGACACTACCAACAACTGGTTACCACGTCGGGGTAGTGGCTCTTGGTGGCATAGCCAAGAGAAAGAGGGTCTCATCACGAGCCAACCTTCTCATTTTTGTGAAAGTGCTTGTGGGTAACATTGCCACCACTGGTCACCATGCCAGGGCAGTGTCCCCTGATTAGCTTCTTGAAACAAAAAGCAATAAAAGAAAAAGACAAAAGGCATGAATGGGCTTGGAAACATTTGCATCCATGACAGGTGCAACTCACCTTCTACAGAGGCACCCACAGGTAAGCCATGCATTTCCTTGCTATCACTGCACTCCTTTCCCAGACATCCATTATCCACCTCATCCACTCACATGGCTTGGATTTGATTTCTCCCGGAAACATCCCACATCCAGTGAGCATTAGCCCAATTGGACGCCCTGTCACTTCCTCCAAACTTGGCTTGCAGATTAGTATAATGTCTTTGAGCACTTGACTGGGTAAAAGGGGTTTTATGCACATGTTTAATAAAATTGATGATTAGATGTGATTGACATTGCTATGATCCCTGTGACTTATGAGCCCATGGAGGGCGTATCTGTTGATGTGCAGGATCGTACCTGACGGATAGGTACCCAGATGGACAGGTACACATGGGGAGATCATTAGTTCGGACCTCCATGGGGCTGAAAGCCCACCAGATGGATGTTGAGACCCCAACAGGGGGCAGAGACAGATCAGAGGGCTTGCACCGGAGAAGAGGAGGACGTTCCACCAGAGGCATTTTAATAGGCCTGTACCCAGGGGGGTTATGCCTTTCACACCAGGACGTTGGCCTTGGAAGGCCCCTGACGTCACCCAGGACATTCATGACTTCATCTAGTGCTTGTGGACGTTTTGGGAGGCAGTTGTGGCACGTGTGGCAGCTCTCGGAGGCCCAAGAAGGCCTAACGTTTTGCTCCAGAAGGCCAACGTTGCCCTAGAAAGGGATAACGTCACCCTAAAAGGGCATGGCGTCCTCATTTTTGCTTGATTTAGGGTTTGATTATGACATTTAATGTAAAACAATATTATTATGTATTTTTGGCCATGTCGGCCTTTTGTGACCTAAAAATTAATTAAGGTCATTGCTACTGTATAAGTAAGAGAGCTAAAACTCTCTTTTATTCATCATCTTTCACTCACACTTGTGTGAGGTCTGAAATTTGCGTCCTCTTTTAGGGTTTTGGCTGAAATTCTAGTGCGCACTTGTTGAAGGAGGCTTACTTTGGCTATTTTTGGCATTTTTCTTGGTGGAAGGTTTACAACTAGGGTTTGGCATTGATGATACTTGGTGAATGTAAGTGAATTTCTGCAATCCTTCCTTTACTTGAATGGTTATGGTATTTTTACTTGCATTTTGTTAATGAAATTTGCTGGAATAAACCCTAGGAAATAAGCACATGTTGGTGTCCTTATTTTAATTCCCTGCTAAGATTGTGCCAAGAAGTTTTTACCTATTGAAGACATTGCTAGGGCCTTGCCATTGCAACACCCTACCTTTGTTTTTCAATCCTAGCCGTTTTTTATCTTGTCATCGAGCTAAAGAAGGAGGAAAACGCACTAAGGCCTAGGGTTACTACACCTTAGTGAGCCGTTTTCCCCTAGGGTTTGATGGTTGAAGCCTTGGCTCTACAACACTTCACCATCAAAACCTCTTGTCTTTAGCCCTAGTATTATCATTTAGTTCCTTCAACTTTTGCCACTATTTTGACTCCATTTGCCCTATGAATGCACTAGTCTAAGACCTTTTACTTGAGTGTTTTTGATCATAATCTCCAAAATCTTTGAACAACCATTAATACCTTCTAACCCTAACCTACTAAACCTATTGTTGCCATTTATCCATTTGATTTGTAATTGTAGTTTGCAACATTTAATTCTTTTATAAGCAATTGAGAGATTGGCTAATTGTGTAGTAGTCCTTGCTTTTGATGAATGTTGATATTGTAACATCGATAATAAATCATCCTTGCTCATTGTGAAGCTTCTACTTAAGCATTTATTGTGAAGTAACATATTGTGATCATTGCTATTGTACATCATTGATTTGCTTCATCAATATTATCGGTCAATTACTTTATATCAGAAAGTCCTTGATTATATGAAGTACTAATCAGCAAGTCCTTGCAAATATATAGTTTTCTTGTTTCTTTGTTTCGGGCAGGTACACTTCTAGTTGTCATTATCTTTATTGGCTGTTTAGCCGGACTTTCTGATCGGTGGTGACTTGTGAGGGGGAAACTTTTACTTAGCCATAAGCCTTTGCCTTCTCAAAACCCCAGGTCACCGGGACCGTCTCTCTTGGGCCTACCACCCTAAATAGAAAGAGATACCCTGTTGAGGTGACAGTGATAGGGTAGTCTCATGTTGCGTCAGTTTGTCTTCTTTACCTTTCCTTTATCCTTCAAAGTACAAACTATGCGATAACATTTTGGTGCCGTTGTCGGGGAACACTGAGTCAATTCTCCTCAAAAGATGACATTTTTTCGGTAAACCTAGATGACATTTTTTTGGTAAACCTTTCCTCAAGAGTCCTTATCTTACAAAGCTTACCTGGCGACTCCACTAAGGGTGATTCCCTTATCTCTTTGATAATTTCAAGAGAATTATCTGGTGACTCCACAAATGACGACTCGTAGTGGGCGTCAGTACATACCTCCTTCTACTACTGTGGTCTCTGTTACCTCTAGAAATCCTGTTACCTCTGTAAGTTCTCTCAAATGGTCTCACAAAGAACTCTTTGGCTCTTTGGACTTAGCTAACACCTAAGGGGGATTACATGATCTACCCAATAAGGTTGACTCCTGGATACCTAGGTTTTTAGGATATTGTGGTAACTCTCATTGGACCAAGTTTTGTGAAGGGTTTCAATTTCACCAATCCGGACAGGAACAACCCGATGTCTTTATGAGGCTCTTTGCAAGCTCACTCACCGGAAGTGCCAGAGGCTGGATTAATAGTCTCCCGAATGGGAGCATGAAAACCCTTGAAGATATTGAACGAACTTTTAAGAACAGGTGGTGTAAAAAGGAAAGTATGGCTTCCTTTTACTCTCAATTCCTCGAAGCTTGCAAACAAACAGACAAAGACGTTAGGGAATTCAATGATAGGTTCAATACTCTCATTAACAAACTTGAGCCCAATTTCCTTCCCAAGAGCATTATTCTCCAACGTTACCTTAACTCTTTTGAAGGAACTTTACAACTTACCCTCAAGAATCGATTTCCTACAAACCTAGAATGCTGCCTGCCGGATTGAAGAGAATCTTAAGTTCAACAGTCCCACCCATTAGGTCAACTTTTTGAACAATGATGACATCTGGGAAATAAATAAGGAAAGCATGGGAGGACCAGAGCATGACCTCCTAGAGATTCTAGAGTTAGAAAACAATACTTTCTATAGGAAATGGAGCACATGTTTCTCAAACATGAAAGATGCCATAAATTTTTCAAGACAACATGAACCATTCGAGGATCTAATTATCTCTAAAAAAATGACTCAGTTGGAAAGGTCACTATCACAAATCCAAAAGCCACTTTCTATGAGACCTCCCCAAACAATAAAATCTCGTGCTCTAGGAGAACAGATTTGTCTGAACACGTTGGACCTACAAAATGTTGCAAGGCAAGAAAATGATCCTAAACCCTGGTTACCTGAGGACTCGATTTTGAATGTTATCACCCAAAGGCTACTCATGAGAAACCTAATTTTGTAGATTCCATATTCACCTTGATCACGCCAAGTCAAACCCAAGAAAATCAAGACATGAGGGAGCCTAGGTTTGAATACTTTGGCCAAACAAATGAGGACTCAAGGATGAAGTTTGAAGAGCCCCAGGTGTATACTAGCAATCAACCCCAATGTGTCCCAATACCTGGCAACAATAGCACCAACTTGAGCACTAGTATGGCCTATATCTTGCAAAAGGTTAAAAGGATTCGTGAAATGTTGGAAATCCCTTCTTTGACAAAGCAAATCCCAGATGACCAACTATCGTTCGAAAGAACTTCCACACTATTACAAACTGGTTATTTTGAGCAAAATGAGCAAACACCCTTTTCCTTGCTAACAAATGATCATGGACCTAGTGACTATAACTCAATAGATCCATGCTTATTTCAAGGTTGGCCCACTCTTCCCTTGACAGAAGAAGATAATATTAGTGAAATAACATGGACTAAGGGAAAGGGTGACCAAAGTATTTCTAGCAACCACGAGAACAATATTGCACTAGGTGATGACGAGGTGTTACATTTGCAAGAAACATACATAAGGCATAGTGCTTTGATAGAACCCCGCCCCATCGTTCTGGAGCAAGAAAGAGATACAAATTGGGGTGATTGTCCCGACGATGCCTCTGACAAAGACTGGGATGATTATTGTTCTACACAAGGAGATGACCATTTGATAAGGAGAGGAGTTGGCTTCATCAAATGGGAAGGAGATGATATCGAAACTAATAAAGCCCATGACCAAGTAAACAACGTGGGCCGTTACAGAAGGCCCCCAGATTTGCCTCAATATCACTCATGAGGAACACCGAGAAGGCATAAGAGAGGCTGCCAGGAAGGCTAGAATGGAAGTAATAAACAACTTGGACCAGGAATCAAAGGAGAAGTTGAGGAAACAAGAATTTCAGGTGTATAGACAAAAGAAGCTAAACCAACCTATCCCTACCCATCCCACAATAACTCAAACAAAGCCTTCACCTTTGGACATTCTTCTTCCTAAAACATCCAAAACCGAAAGGGTGGACTTGAACTTTGACTTCGAAGGGGCACTATCCAAGATGCATGTGTCCATCCCTCTAAGAGAAGTCATTAAGGTACCATCTGTTAAAGAAAGATTTGATAATTTCTTTAGTATGTTCCGACGGTGGAACAAACCACAAATAATTTGACCATGCATCTGTCATTGACAAAGTATGTGTACTTTCGAGACAAGCTTGGTATTGTTGAGAATGCCTCTCTTGCTGAGAGGGAGTGTTGAAATTAGTGTAGCTGCAAGAGCCATTCTCAATGAGGATGGAAAAGACCCTAGCTGTGGACTAGGGCTCCTAGCACACTCCTGGGGTTTCTTGGTATGAGACCAACCAACGAGTGCCATGGAAAAAGACCCTTGCGAGGCCCCCCAGTAGATGATTGGGGTTCTTGGTCTAGGGCCAAGCAGTAAGACCCTAGATGTGTTGTAGGGCCCCTGGATGTGTTCCAGGGAATCCTTGCCTTGTGCTTGGATTGATCCATGGATGTGTTCCTTGGTGGATGATACAAGTCCCTAGATGTGTCTAGGGCCCATGGATGTGTTCCATGGAACCCTTGCTTAATGCATGGGTTGATCCGTGGTCTTGTACCTTGGTGGATAAGACCCTAGATGTGTTATAGGGCCCCTAGATGTGTTCTGGGGCAACCTGGTCTTTAAGTAGGTAGATCTTGGTGTAATACCAAGATGTGTTCATGTGTGATCCTCTTCCTCTCTCTCGGGATGGTCCATGAGACCTATGAGAGTCTATGAAGATGGGCATGACCACATTGTGTGATGTACCCCTTTATGTAGTGATGATAAAGTTTATTGGTCACCATGACTCATATGGACATGTTTTGGCACTAAGAAACCCCCCCTTGACTTTATCCTAACTCCGTGATTGGTCTTCCCTCTCGGTTTATGAGTTTTGGTTTTCATCTTGTGTGAGTGGGTTTTAATTTTGTGATTGGGGTTTGTAATATTAAATTAGAATATTAATTAATATTAAAATTGACATATTAATTAATATTTATATTAATAATATGTCAATATATTAATTATTATTTTAATACCCTAAAACCCTCTCCTCAACTATAAATTATAACCTATCCTCCCATTATCACTTACACTCACTCTCTTACTCTTCTACAAGCTGCGGCTACCTCAGTGACAGTCCTCCCTTGACAATTGCGGCCTCCTCAATTGTTCAAGCCTCAGTTCTGTTTTTCTATTTGCTGGAAGGTTTTATTTGCTGGATGCTGGAAGGTTCTATTTGCTGGATGTTTCTCTGCTATTTGCTTGATGCTGGAAGGTTTTATTTGCTGGATAGTTCTAAGGTCTACATTGCTGCCAAAACTCTCTTAAATTGCAGATCTGTTCTTAACCTAGCAGCTGGACCTATCTTCTGTGTGAGATCAATCTCCTTTCTAGCTGTCGAGCTGTTGTAGGGTTGCCGTCACCCTTCTTGGTCACAGATCAATGTGTGGAGGAGTTGTGGCCATGTTATTCTCGATTTCTAGGGATAACTAGGAGATCATGTCTCGAGGCCCACAGGTCCTAGACATGGAGTACCGAGCGTAGGATTGACCTAAGCATGGCCCTGGAGGGCCCATCTTTCTTCTTCTTCATCAGACTTGTCCTGTCAGCAGCAGCAACATCCATCACCTTCGGCTTGGACTTGTATCGGAGAAGACTCTTGCTCCATGAGGTAATTGGTCCAGGTATCATGGTATG
>ML832570.1:13983-40284 GCA_009831015.1 Picea engelmannii
GTGTCCCCATGGGGAGCACCAATCCTGTTTGTGAAAAATAAGGATGGCACCCTTAGACTGTGCATAGATTTTAGACAACTCAATAAAGTAACCATAAAGAACAAGTACCCCTTGCCCAGGATTGATGATCTATTCGATCAGTTGGGAGGTGTGTCTATTTTCTCAAATATTGACTTGAGGTCGGGATACCATCAAGTCCAAATCAAGGGTGAAGACATCCATAAAACCTCTTTCTGGACATGGTATGGTCACTATGAGTTTGTGGTAGTGCCATTTGGGTTAACCAATGTCCCTGCCACTTTCATGTTCTTAACGAACAATGTACTCAGTAAATTTTTAGATAAATTTGTACTAGTTTTTATTGATGACATATTAATCTACTCTAAGAATAGAGAAGAACATGAAGAGCATATTAGACTTGTTCTCCAAGTCCTAAGAGAGCATCAACTCTATGCTAAATTAAGCAAATGTGACTTCTTTTAGAAGAAAATACATTACTTGGGACATGTTCTGTCCAAGGAAGGGGTAGTAGTAGATCCTGACAAGATCAGGTCTATCATGGAATGGCCTACCCCAAAGGATGTCTCAAACATCAGATCCTTTATAGAATTAGCGGGATACTATAGGATATTTATAAAAGGATTCTCCAAGATTGGTTGTCCAATCATTGCCCTACAGAAGAAGGGGACAAAATTCCTGTGGACACAGAAATGTGAAGAAAGATTCCAAACCCTGAAACATCTACTGACCCATGCACCTGTGTTGAAAATAGTTGACCCATAAGATGACTTCCTTGTGTGCACAGATGCCTGTAAGGAAGGGCTTGGAGGAGTCCTTATGTAGAAAGGAAGTGTGATCTGTTATGAATCCCGAAAATTAAATGAACATGAAGTCAACTATGTGACTCATGATCTAGAACTGGCTGCCATAGTGCATGCCTTGAAAATGTGGAGGCATTACCTCTTGGGAAGAAAATTTGTACTTATGACAGATCACTGTGGGTTGCAGTATTTGTTTGACCAACCAAACCTCTGCTAGACAAGCTATATGGATGACCCTCCTTAGCGAATTTGATTTTGAAATCAAACACATTAAAGGGAAAGAAAATAGGGTGGTCGATGCCCTTAGCATAAGCATGAGAAAAATTCACCTGGAAGCGGTGAGTACCTGTGAGACAGATGTCAAGAACAGAGTCAGAAATGCACATGAGATAGATCCCTTCGTCTAGACTGTGACCCTATACCTATAGCAAGAACCCGCGGGAGTAAAATATGAAGGCTACCAGATGACCAAAGGAGGTCTTCTCACTTACAAAGATAGATTGTACATTCCAAATTGTGACGACTTGAAGAGGTTCATTATGGATGAACTACATAAAAGACCATATATTGGTCACCCAGGATACCAAAAAGTGATCACTGCCACCCGGAAACAATTTTATTGGCCTGGATTGAAGAAAGACATAGCTAAATATTTGGCCCAATGCATAGAGTACCAACAGGTTAAAGTAGAACATCGACACCTAGCAGGACTATTACACCCTTTACCCATCCCATAATGGAAATGGGAAACCATCTCCATGGATTTTATCACTGGATTGCCAACTTCAACCAAACAGAATGAAGCCATCATGGTAGTGGTGGATAAACTGAGAAAGTATTATCATTTCATCCTCCTCAAATCCACCTGTATTCATGAAAGAGGTATTCAGACTGCACGGTATGCCGAAAGAGATAGTGTCTGACAGAGACACAAAATTTACTTCCAATTTTTGGAAATCACTGATGGCTAGTTTAGAGACCAAATTGTTGTTTAGTATCGCCTATCACCCTCAAACCGAAGGACAGACAGAAAGAGTGAATCAAATATTAGAGGATATGCTAAGGATGCATGTAATGCATCAACCCAGGAAATGGGAAGACTACCTGCCATTGGTATAATTCGCCTACAACAATGGCTACCAAGCATCCTTAAAGATGAGTCCCTTCAAGGTCCTCTATGGTAGGCCGTGTAATACTCCAGTCAGCTGGAGTAATCCTGTAAATAGGATTTCTTTTGGACCTGACATGTTGGAAGAAATGGAACAGCAAGTGACTCAGATAAAACAAAATGTGAAGGTCGCTCAGAACCGACAGAAAAGTTATGCTGACCAAAAGAGAACTCTGAGAGAGTTCAAAATGGGAGACCATGTATATCTCAGAATTAATCCCAGAAGGAGTTCCCTAAAAATGGGAGCTTGTGCCAAGTTGGCACCCTGGTATTGTGGACCCTTTGAGGTTCTAGAAAGAGTGGGACCTGTAGCCTATCAGCTAGCACTTCCTCCCACAGTAAAAGCACATAATGTTTTCCATGTTTCATTATTGAATAAATATGTACATGATGCTAATCATATAATTGACTGGTCTGTGATCCAGGTGGAACCGGAGGGATAATTTCTACCAGAACCCCAATGCATATTGGAAAGAAAGGAAACCCCGCTCCAAAACCAAACCATTGCACAGGTAAAGGTGCAGTGGAGACATTTTGGCCCAGATGAGGCTACATGGGAAATGGAGGATGCCATGAGACAGGCATATCCGATTTTTTTTACTTCTGTACATGCAATTCGTGTTAAAATATAAGAACATCGAGGACGATGTTCCTTTAAGGGGGAGGGAATTGTAACACCCTGTTTCCCCCAGTTTGTAAAAATAACTGGACTCGCCCAGAACTGTGGCAAACTTAGAAATGTGAATATGTGATGTGAATGGACCTTGTGGAAAAGGTTGATGAATGTGAATAACAATATGAATTTATATTGCATGACTGCTGATAGGGAATATGCTGAAAAAGAGACCACGATGGCTATAGAGAGGTGGTGAAAGTCACCTGGAAAGGTGGCGTTAACTTACACCGAAAATCAATACCGTATTTGGACTTCACTGGCCCGGAGAACCAAAAGTGGCTCGTTGGCACCGAATTTAATGTCTCGCAGGCTGGTAGGTAGATGGCTCCTCAGGAATTAATGAGGGATGGGGAGGTGAACCACCCATCCGTAAGAGCCGTTAGGCCTGACCAGCACCAGGGAAATCATGCCACACGCAACCTCGCAAGAGGATAAGGTGTGGGGGAGAAGCGATTGGGGGCAGATGCGAGGGGAGGAATAGAACTCTAGAGATATGCAGAGTGGTTGATATCAGAGAGGAAGGAGAGTAACCTTCGCTCCTGGTCACTGGCAAACAAAGACGTAGTCTCACAACATCGTGGTCTCAGCTCGGGGGTGGCTAGTGGTAAATCCGCTGGGAGTCGCTAAGCCTACGGTTGGGTGGAAATGAGCACCCCTATCAGCAGTTGCATAACCCCTAGTGTTATTTTCTTATAAGTGTTTTTCCCTTGACATCTTGAAATATATGTATGCTGACATTTATGATCATAAGATGTGAAATTGTGAATGACTTCATTATAAGAATGTATGTTTGGTGTCTTGATCAGAAATGGTAGTTGTATGTTTATATGGAAAGACTACATGTGGCATATGCTCTCTTAAATTGTTGTTTATATGAAAACTGATCTAACTCAGACTTCACACCTAATTCTCGGGAGAGAGATACCCTTATCTGCATTAGATAGTACCCTGGGTAAACCTACCCATAGAGATGCCCTCCTTGAAAACATCATCAAGAACCTGGAAGGAGGACGTGAAGGTGCAAGGATTTAAGAAATCCCTGATAAGGATCAAATCGACGGATGAGATCCCGTCGAGAGATCTATGGTCACTCATGACCGTCAGATAAGAAGAAGAAGTTGGAAAGATAAGTGCCTTAACCTTGATAGGTGGTGATCGATCGACAAGATTCCGTCGGGAAATCTGTGGTCACTCATGACCGTTAGATTTGGTAGGGGAAAGTAGGATGTTAAGTGCCTTACCCCTGTGACTTTTTGTGTCTTCGTGGGTAGCGAAGAGCTCGGGACCGTAGATCCCCAAGGTCCAGGAGAGCATCTGGGTCGTTGATCTTTCCACGTCCAGGGAGTTGTGGGAGAGCACACAAGGTAGGAACCTATCTGAGCCATCAGATCTCGGCTGGTAAACCCGACAGTCGTTGGATCTGTCAAGAGATACATGAGGGTTAAACCCCCAGTGAATAAGGGTGAAATCCCCGAAATGGATTTGGGTCATTCGATTAAAAGAGGCCATGTGTCATGAGAGATTACCTGTTTCATGAAATCGGGAATCGGGAACTCGGGAGTTTTGATGATGAGAGATCGGGACTTTCCATTGTGGAAACCCTGAGATAAGATCTGGACCATCTGATTTAAGGAGGCCACGTGTCGTGAGATTTCCCAGTTCTGGAAATCAAGAATCTTGAACTCAGGAGTCCTAGTGACGAGAGATCGGGACTTTCCATGGTGGAAACCCTGAGACAGATCTGGACCGTCCGATTTAAGGAGGCTATGTGCCAAGAGATTAACCGCATCGAAAAATTGGGGATTGAGAATTCAGGAGTCCCATGGTCGATAGTTCGGACTCTCGTGATGATAAATCCCGATGAACAGACGAGATTCTTTCGGAGGATCCCAGGGTCTATAATGACTTTCAGATGTGGGGAAGAGACATCAACTTTAAGCCGGGGCGTGAGTGTGCCTTAGGGTAAGTAGTGAGCAGACCTGGATGGCCAAAGTCCACCCATCCAGATCTACGGCTGAGGCTTTATTCTGGAGCCCCCTTATTGTTCTTCCTTTAGCAGTGGGGGAGGGGGGAGTCCAGAATCGAATGTGCAACTCAAGAATGGTCAGGATCAATTCGCCTTGATCAACGACATTTAGGCGAATTTTGAACCCCCCTTGCCATTCTGCCTTTAATGGGGGGGCGGCTCCGGAATGATGTGGCATGTGAATTGGAACCTGCCTCCTGTCATGCTGCCCATAGTGTCATGTTTCCCCTCTCACCACCTGTACTTCACTCAACCGTGCGACAGGGCCATTCCTATTGGCCATCTGCTAACCCGGTAGGGATTCGTTCCTATTGGCTAGTCGCTAACCCTGTCGGGGTTCGACGGTTGCAGAGTCGAATAATTCAACATCACTGTAGCGCCGAGGCACGAAATGCAAAGAGGCACCATAAATTATTGACTTGTTATCATGACCCGTGATCACATGGGAGAAGAAAGAGAGAAACAACCAACTTGCGCTAGGCCTCCATAGGTAATTCGGGGGCTCTGATTCAGCAGAAACCAATGAAAAAGTTGATTATGGTAGTGGGTATGTGACAACCGAAGACAATGGAAACCCAGTTACATGGATTCGAGGTGATTGAGAAAATATTAATTTTGATGCCCCATCCCGTAAAAAAGGTACTTAGGGGTCGGATATCTGACACTTATTCATGCGGGTAACGACCAAATGCACCATATTTCTCTCTGACTTGTTCAACAACCCAAATGTTGGGGCATATCATTATCATATTTTATTTTAAATTATCAAGATAAGGCATGTTTCTACCATTCAACTGTCTAAATTCTTTCCTGTCACTTTCCCATTTCCTCCTCTTAAGTTCGTACAATGCAACCCATGGATGTGTTTCATTCGAATTGTCAAGAATGAATTTATTGATGGCATCAATTTCTAAATTCATTGATGTATTCATGAAATGAAACCAACATATAGTACATATGAGATCATGATCAAAATATACATTGTGAATCTTAGTGTGAATATTTACTTTGTATAAATTTGACAAACGATAAGTCACTTACTCTTTATCAAGCGATTTTTTCCATTCGTTTGGAGAATCTCCTCTTCTCTTTTTTCTTCATCCCTTTCATCATCCCAAATCACTACACCTTGTGTGTTTTCGATCTTCAAGTGATGTACTCACTATCATAATAGAAAGACTCATATGACATGTACCCCTCTGCCATATACCCCTTGGGTTTTTCCCTTTGACGAGAAAATCCTTTCAATTTCTTAATTTACCTCTCTAAAAACAAACATTCAATGATAGGAGAGCACCCAAACTAATTAAACCTCATCTACTAATTGAATTAGAAGATGAACCTGCAAGTCCATGAAACTCAATGGTAGTTCCTTATCAAACATACAAACAATCTCAACTACCTCTTGACACCACAGTGGAATGCTATCCATATGAATCTTCTTTGATGTGATCCAATGTACAAATGCAGATAATTTAGATATGGCATGCCTTAGGTCATGGGGGAATTCATGGTTCACACACCCATGCACGAGCAGAGGATAATGACACTACAAAGTAAACACATACAAATTATTTATGTTTTATCCCATGGCATAAACATAAAAATTACAAATAATTAAAACATATTTTTTATATACGTCGTAGCTTTGGAAGGTTCAAATGGTCATGTGATTTCAACCTCGACAAATGGTCTTGATGCACAATGAAGAAACTTCGTAGGGAATACCCATATAAAGAAGGCACCTTCACACCCAATATAACTTCCTTTTCCAAAGAAATATATTCTCTCTTCAAAATCCATGGGACATCACCTTCTTTGAAAGACCAAGAGGGAACAACCTCTCCTCTAATTTCTTATCTTGGCCAATGTTTCTTTTTAGTTTTTGAAGAAATAAGATCTCTCCTCACAACCAATGTGTCACTTTATTTCGATGATATGTTCCTCCATAAAGAATATGAAACATTTTTAAATATATGCATGGGATCTAGTAAGTGGGAAATCTTGAGATGCTCCCAATATGGGAGCTCATAAAGGATAGATTTCCTTTTCATCCCAATGGGAAATTTCTCAACATAGGTGTAGAATAATTCTGGATCATCGAACATAGGCTCCCCATTTGAATCAAACATTTATTTAATATCCTTCTCCTTCTCTCTCTCATATTCTCTAAGCCATTATGTTGGTGTCATTACTGCATGCCTTTGGGTTCTCTCTGGTTTACCATTGAAAGTGGATGTTACTCTTCTATAAGGGTGTTATTCTGGGAGGAATACCCTTGAGCAATCGTACACTAGCTTTCATAGGTGGTTGGACCACCTAACCTTCAAAGAAGGTCCACAAAATCTACATCCATGATAGCCTTTAATTACAAGACCTACAAAATTATTGTATACATAGAACGTTAGCATTTAAGAATAAAACGTCAATCATAATGGATTAAATATGAAAATAAATATTGTTATGTATATAAAAAAATCAATAAACATGTTAATTACTAGAGAAAACTCCTAAGCATGGATAATCATGTGTGGTGTAATCACATACACCATACAACGTAAAACTCATCTTTTTTGCGATGGGTTTTGATACATCGTATACATGTATCCCTTCCCATAATTCCTTCAATTCATCTAACAATGATTGTAGGTAGACCTCCATATTCTTCACTTGTCTTCTACCACGGACTATAAGGGAAACATAATATGTTCATTATTCACGGACAACCATGAGGGGATATTTTTATTGATCACTACTATAGGCCAAACATAATAGTTGGTGTTTTGGAGGGAATATGGGTTCACACCATCCATTGCTATGCCGAGTCATAGACTTCGTACTTTATCCTTGAATTTTTCTAGCCATGTATCCTCTATATCCTTCATGGCTATTGAATCTGTTGGGATTCACATAACTCTCGTCTCACTTTTGTATGAGGAATTTCATCCCTGCAACATAAATAATTATTTACAATGAAAGAGTCTTTGAATCCTTGGGATTATAGGCATGTGCCTCAATATCTTATGAGAAGGACCATAAAATTTACCATTTTTATTTGATTTATGGTACCCATCATGCCCACATTTCAGACATATCTCTTTTTTTTCATATCCTCCTCTATATAGAATACAATCATTCTGACATGCATGATATGATATATACTCAACACCCAACATTTTCAACAACTGCTTTGCCTCTTCGCAACTATCATGAAAAACATTATCACTAGGAAGAACCTTATCTTTGAATATCTTGTAGTCAGTGGGAAACATAAATGTACAAGGTCATTTTAAATTTATAAAAGAAACCATTTCTAATGTTGATTGTGTGACAAGATTTATCAAAATTAACATAAGGAACTTACTGGTCAATTACCTTAATATTTCCATGAAACATGCATTTGACATGCCAAACTTTTCTTTCACGTTGTACGTAACATTGTTGTCCCAAGCTGGGTAGACTTTGACAAGGAACTAGGTCCAAAGAGAGGGGTGGTGGACGTATATTTTAGGCTTTAGAAAATGGTATCATTGATATGAGCATCATCCCCTGGCTCATCGTTCTAGAATGTGTCTAACAACATTATCTCCATGATGGAATTCGTATCCCAAAAGTAATCATCCATAACAACCTCTTTTTGATTGTCTCCATTTCCAACTTCTGAAGAACTACTAGTATTGTTGTAGTCATTCGTAATTGGTGAATATGGATGTAGTGGGAATTGAATAGGTGGTTGATTCAACCATTCTTGGTACGCTTCATCTCTGATTTGTTTTCTCATTGTAGCCTTCTCTCAGGTTGACATTGTTGTGGGGTGCAACGAAAGATGGTAGGTAGGTCGCTTATCATCAGAAGAATCCTAATTTCAAAAATATTGAATATTAGTATGTCGATGATATTAGTAAGAAAAATCCAATAATTTGTTTATTTAAATTACCAATCTAGGTGGATATTGTTGGACACCCACTTGTTCCAAATTCCAATTGGCTCATTTTGACAGTTTTCAATTTAGCATGTTTGTCTATAATGGGGAAATTTCTTTGTAATTGTGAGTTCTACACTTACGAGGCTGTCCTGAAGCCCTACACAACATCTAGGTGGATATTGGTGGCCACCCACCTATTCCAACTAGATTATTTTGGAATTTTTCATGTTAGTACATCTTGTTGTACTTCCAAGGCTATTTTGGGGCTCTAAACAACGTTTTCTTGGCTTTCCACAGTCAAACTGTAGGCAGAGTTAGAGTTTGACAAAATACAATGTAGTTCTCGAAAAGACCTTTCCAATAGGCTATCGCACACCAAAAACAAAGATTGTATGCACAAGTTACAACCCCAGGTAGTTAATGTACTAACTTACCCCAACGGGGCCCACATGACTTTTGGCACTTCATCTCCTAGGGTTAGGTTTTTGGATGTCTAGGTTTTTTGCATTCATGTTTATCATAAAAAGGCCTTCAAAGCCTCATTGTAATTTTCTTCTTGTGAATTAGCGTAGCCGTCGCATCTCTTATCAAATATAAACCTGCCACCATTCTAGCGAGTCTTGCACTCTGTATTTTTACAGGCTATATACATTTATTTCATTAATAGAAATCATGTATTGTTGTATTTATCTGTTTCTAGCAAAGTTTATGTGTGTTTCATTGTAATATATCTTCTTTCATTTCGTTCCGAAAATAATTTGAATCAGTGGTATCAAAGCAAGCTGCTCTTGATCGTTTTTCAGTGCATGTCCTCGACGAGGTCTGAGTACAACAATTTGTGTCTCGATCTTGTCTCTCTTGAGGAAAATCACTCTCACATGCCCAATAAACCCTCTATGGCAACAAAAAAGAAAAATGTTGGAGCAGAATATTCTATTAACCTATTTCTTAAGCAAGATCTCGCGTGACAGAGGGATGAAATGATGGAGAATTTTTCCCACATCCTTCAACACCTTCCACTATTAACATGCACATATTCATCAAGAGATCACTTTGGAGGAACCTCTCCCTTCAAGGTACAAGTTAATTTTGATATTCCTATATTTGAAGGTCAAATAGATGCAAATGCCTTAGAAAAATGGTTGAATCTACTAGAAGGTTATTTCTCTATTCAAAATTTTTCCGATAGGGAAAATATCACCTTCGCACTCCTCAAGGCTCTCTCCCATGTCAAACATTGGTGGGAAACTTACTGGGAGAAAAGTTCCACAAAGGAATCTGGTATATATGGGGCTGAGCCCACTTGGGATGTTTTTGTGGATGCGGTAAATGAACAATACTACCCTGTTGATAACTATGAAGACCAGTACATGAGATGGACCACACTACGGCAAGAGAAGAGCCAAACAATGTTGGAGTTCACAAATTATTTCCATACCTTGTGCACCAAGTCGGGTATCAAATAATCTGAGCGACATCTGGTTCTGAAATACCATGGGGCTCTGCATAGGTACATCCAAAACGAAATGGATTTCCTAAACATCTCATCATTGGGAGATAAATATTTATATGTTATCAAAATCGAGAAGAAATTTAGGCACCAGAATAAATGGGAGTTCATATATGCAAATCCACAACAACCAAAGCATGGTAAAGACAACCCTAACTAACAACCTTTCGACAACCAATCCAAGACACAATAAATAAGGGGAAATGAAAGAAGAAGAATGACACTGGGAAGTGGTGTGACTTCCACAAAATCCCTGGCACAACACCGATGAATGTCGCTCGAAATAGTCATTCATGGTCGAGGTCAAAGACAAGGAGACAAAACCTGATTCATAATATGATCCATAAAATATTGAAAACATACAGATCATCGATGCAGACCCTACTTCTACTATCGCGACCGCAACAATTCAACCAGAAGAACTAGTAGATCCTGAAGAGGGGGGGTGCCTCTTCCATTCACAGATGTGGGTGAATCAGACCTCGATGCATTTCATTATTGATAGTGGTAGCTAGAAGAACCTCATCTCAACTGAGGTCATCAAACAGTTGGGGTTGTCGACAACACCACACCCGTAGCCATATAACATCGGGTGGCTTCACTATGGATGAGATCTCTGTGTTAGCCATGAGTGTTTCATGTCCTATTGAATCCATCCCTTCAAGGATGAGGTATTGTGTCATGTTTCCCCTCTTGATGTATGTGATGTTGTTTTGGTCCAACTATATATGTGGAAACGTCATGTTGTTTATGAGTCTCAACCCCGTAGTGTCATTATTACTATGGGGGTCATCTCTACAAGATACCAAAGGTAGTTCTGACTATTGCTCCACAAAAACAATGTTGCAAGGTAATCTCTCATACTGCAAAATTCATCCTCTTCACAGTCTATTCAAATGATGCATAGAAGGCCACTACAACCACTGCATCCTCAACCCCTTCTATTAAGTAGAAGCATATTGTAGAAGACAAAGTAGATATTGTTTCTTCACCTACAATGGTGCCTACACAATGCCTCGTCAATCCCAGAGACAAGAGGTTGGTAGAACAGATTCAACCCCTCCAACAATAGGTTTGTGATAGCCATCCACAGACCAAGCAACACAACTTCTCCAACAAGGCACACAACTCACCAAGATTCAGATTCAAAAAACACTTTCCCCTCTTCCCTGGGAACTCGATGCAATGGAGATCATTTCTTTGTAAGGGGGAAGGATTGATCCAGGTGGATATTAGTGGACACCCACATGTTCCAAATTCCAACTAGCCCATCTTGACAGTTTTCAGTTCAACACGTTTCTCTGTAATGGGGACATTTCTTTGTAATTGTGGGTTTTTCACTTACGAGGTTGTCCTAGAGCCTTACACAACATCTAGGTGTATATTGGTGGCTTCCCACCTATTCCAACTGACTTATTTTGGAATTTTTCATGTCAGTACTTCTTTTTTGTACTTCTCGGGTCATTTTGGGGCTCTAAATGGTGTTTTCTTGGCTTCCCAAAGTCAAATTGTATATGAAGTTAGAGTTTGACAACATAATGGTTAGTTCTCTAAAATACCTTTCCAACAGGCTCTTGCGTGCCTAAAAACAAGATCGTATGCAAACATTACAACCCTAGGAAGTTAATGTACTAACCTACCCCAACAGGGCCCACATGAATTTCAGCGCTTCATCTCCTAGGGTTAGGTTTTTGGATGTCTAGGGTTTTGGCATTCATGTTTATCATAAAAAGGCCTTCAGAGCCTCATTGTAATCTTCTTCTTGTGAATGAGCGTAGTCATCGCATCTCTTCTCAAATATTAAGATGCCACCATTCTAGCGAGTCTTTCACTTTGTATTTTTACAGTCTCTATACATTTTTTTCATTAATAGAAATCATGTATTGTTGTATTTCTTTGTTTCTGGAATTTTTATGTGTATTTCATTGTAATATCTTTGTTTTCATTTTGTTCCAAAAATAATCTAGATCAATTACATTATACCAAACAATTATTACCATCCCTAACCAATGATTGTGGATGGAAGATGAAATGTCACAATTGGAAAGGTAAAGTGGTTGTCCATTTTCATCTATCAACTGCTTGCGGTATGTTTCTCCTGATAAGACCTTCCGACGTTTTTGAACTAGTACTGGAATATTTTCATCATCTGAAATCGATTCAGAATCAGGATCTTGCAAATTTGGATACATTTTTATTCAGATTGACATGGATAAAAAAAATCAATGAGATAATCGAAACATAAATAAAATAAGTTGAACTTACTGGAGATGGAAAGGGAGAACTCCGTGATGGACTTTGAGCAATATGGAATGGGATGGAATTTGACGAATTGGCCATTTGATCATATAATAATTTTTCCTCTCTGCATTTTAGCAAAATTAACAATAAATTTTCCTGTACATATCTAAAACAAATTTCAACCATACCACAATATGAGTTTGAATATAGTTTTGAAACCATTTTTTAAGAATAAGGTGACATAAAACGTAAGATGTATACTGAAGTATTGCAAGTGATGTGAATTCATCTTAAAAGATAATTTGAGATGAATATACTATTTTATGTGCAAATAAAAGTTCAAATAACTTTAAAACCATGATGGTGCGCTTATAAACCACAAACACACTAGTGCACATATTAATAATAAGCATTGATGCGTTGAAAAATCAACCACTACGTGTTTCTATATTTTGTTAATACAAAAAAAATATATGTCGTCGGTGCGCCAAATAATATGGACGCACCGGTGTGTAATATAATATGGATGCACTGGTGTGTCTTACATAAACGCACCATTGTGCCAAAAAAGTTAAAAAAAAAACACAATTCTTTTAAACAATAAAAAAGAGAGCGAGAATCGAATTTCATAGAGTCATTTAAATTCTAAAAAACTATTCACTATTTCATTATTTTACAAAATTTTGCAAGGGAGAGACTTGCGAGAGAGACATATGGAGGAACACAGTGGAGGAGCATAATACTTTGAAACCATAGTATTAATGAAAATATGAGAATTTGAAGGGTATGGTGATTCACTCTAAACCCTTTTCATAAAGTTTTTTTTAATATTAAGAAGGTATTCAATATTTTCATTATTTTTCCAAAATTTATAGGAGATAGATTTGGAAGAAAGACATACTCGAGAGCACTATGGAGTAGAGTAATGCTTTGGAACAATAGAAATATTCATAAAATCATGATTTGAAGGGTATGGTGATTCACCCAAAACTCTACATTCAGAAAAAATAAAATAAAAAAATGCATACTTACCTTAAACCCTTTTTTTTTTCTTCTTTCATGAATGCAAACTTTCACCCTATGGTTTAACTGCCTCTACCACTTCATAATTAGGGATTCTTGTTTTAGGTATTTTAGATCTAATGGATTTGTTTTCTATATATAAGTGTTTGACATGTGATGCAAAAGGACCACTGATTGCATCAGATCCCAAACGCAGTCAGCCCTCTGCCTTTTTTATTTTTATTTTTTTAAATGGTTTTTTATTTGACATTTTTTTTAAAGTTTTCCTCTTTTCCAGTGCACCTTTACGACAGAAACGCACTGGTGCATTTATGTATAAAGAACGCACCGATTAAGCTAGATTAAAAAAAAAACAATTTAAAAAATATGGTGCATAAAAAAACATATTGCTGATGTTCTCATCTAAACAACACAGAAAATGTTGTCATGTAATGTTTTTTTAATTTTTATTCTCATTGGTGTGTAATCTTTCTATTTTTTTTTTATGAATGTTTAATTTTTTTTCTATGTTTTTTTTTCTACTGTAGTCATTGTGATGTCTTCTATATATATCACACTATTGTAATTCACAATATTTTAAAAAACAAATTAAACTGTTCGGTGCGTGTTTGGTGTATGGAATGCACCAATGCGCTTTATGTAATAAACACATCGGTGCTTTGAATATAAAAAGAGCACGAAATACAATGATTTTTTTTCTCTAAAAATTATGTGATTTATTTATAAAATATATTTAATAATTTATGTATTGAATGGTACAGGTTGTATATTGATAAAAATATGAGTGAGAAGAGTTCAAATAAGAAAAGTTATGGTCAACACAATGATGACACATCTGAAAAAACAAAAAAGGTAGGTTCTTTTAAATTCTATACAAAATTAATATGGTTGAACTATATGTAATTTTAACTAATATGTATTGGTTAGTGTGTGTCATGCAGGGCCACAAAATGAGAAAGCTCGATAATATTATTTTTGATCTATGTGCATAAGAGCGTAAAAACTTGATGAAAAAACTGCAGAGGGATGAATTAGGTGAATGAAAAAATACTATTCAATATGATTTGTTTTTTTGAAATTTCATTAATAATATACCTAGGAATATTAGATGACATATTTCAAACAATCTATTAATTCACATATGTTTAATGTTCTACAAGCACCAACAATGAGGGAACAAAATGCCATCATAAAAAAACAAAATTGATTAATATAGAARATGTAGATGATGATGAATTGGTCCTTACTCATCTGGAGTGGTGTTGGAGATTAATCAAAGGGGGAWTTTTTTTTATAGAACTATGAGGGATATAGTGGAACAAAYGTATAGACRTACTTTCCACTTACAATATAGAATCAATCCAATGATTCCAAGAACTAGGTTATATTTAAACTACAGGAAGCATTTCYAGAGAAATGGTCAATGAGACTTGTCAKCCTTGCAATAGTAAAAACATACAACAACCAAAAAGAATCATTAAAATAGTAATATTACTAAAAACACTTTATATATATATATATATATATATATATATATATATATATATATATATATATATATATTACAAAGTATTCATTTATTAATATATCAATTTTGTTATATTTAGTTTTCATATGTCAATATAAAAATATGAAAATCCCAGAGGACCAACGAGCCAATATCTGAAATATGCTAGTAGAAATGTCCAAAAAAGTGTACAAGGAGATAGTTAAATAATTGGACATAATTGCATCACAGGAGGAACTATCTCAACAACAACATGCTTCAATTGTGTGTAATCATTGAATTGTTCTATTAGGTACAAATAATTAATTATACATTAAATATTAATTTTCAAATATTCTCTTACAAGAAATAAAATAAAATGGAACTCATTATGCACATAAAATAGGACGATAAGGAAGAAAAGGGTTGATAGCAAAGTTTGTGAGTAATTTTTATTTCCTTATAACAACTTAAGGTGTTTTTTGTATATTTTAAGTTGTTTTACAACAACCATCATTGAATGTCTTCAAACAGGTGCTAACATACAAAGAAGAACCATCAGGAAAATTGATTGACATTGGGTTAATTAAGGCTTGTGAGTATATGTTGGCATATCAAAAATTAATTGTCGAATTTGTAAGTATAATCTATGTTGTTTTACTTCCCACATTTTATAATTAATGAAACAAAAATAATAATTTATATTAAATCTATGGTTTATTATGGGGTATAAAACTTGCAGGAAACAAAGTATGGAACTGAGCCAACTGAAGAATTGTTGAAACAAGGCATGAGATTTGATTTTGAACATATGTGTATGATTCATGAGTCACTTCTTGCTTTGGAGGTACGTCACTTTTCAATTTATATTCATGTATATTATTTATTTCAATTTTCATTATTCTCACCCATGTAGATAGACTCATTACAATTTATTTTTATGTTTGTAGATGGAACTTCAAGAAGAACAAAACAATAGAGACAATCAACCAAACATTCAACAAATAACCCAAATCATGGAAGTAGCTCGAGCACTAACGACAGTTCCAGTGAAGAATGATGACCAATATATTTGGATATCAATGCAAGCTGCAATTGTATTATTTTGAAATAATTTTTTGTGAAAATTAGATATTTTTGTTTGATGTAATGGACATAGTGTCCCAATTGAAAGACAAGGGATTATCGATAAGTGTCCCATTTTGTATGACAAAGACCCCCTTATTCATATAATAAAATATGTTTTAATTTATTCTATTGTGTTGTCCAATGTCATTGTGAAATGTTACAACGTTGATTAAATATATGGATGACTAAATATTATAATGAAGAGATGCAAAATATGATGATATAAAAAATTAATCCAAACATCATATCCAAATTCACTAATCAAAATATAAGATATATGTAAATGTTTTAATAATTAACAGAATTAAAAAATAACAATAATTGCACTATCACAAGTCGATGTTTCTCGGTGTATTTTAATTATTAATCTCATCGACGCCTTTAATATCAAAATTCACCAGTGTGTTTCATATGAAATTTGCACCAATGATTTTATGTAATCAATTAGCATTGGTTTCAATATTAACTTAATACCACAAAATTATATTAAAAATTTGTTCATCGGTACGTTAATATTATGCGAAGCACATGTGCGTATGTGTTTTGATACATATCGATGCTATTGTGTTATTGATAAGAACATGTGATTGTTTGTTACTGAAAAGCATTGGTGTGTTTCGGCTTTAATGCACTGGGGCATTTTTCCATGTAACGCACCGGTGCATATTATTTGATACAACATCGGTGCTTTCTTATTAATAACCAACTAGTGCGTTCTATGCAGAAATCCTCGATGCTTAATTATTTTTAACTATCCTGGTGTGTTTCGATGGTAATTCCCTAGTGCGTACACGACAAACGCCCTAGTGCTTATACGACACACACCCCGATGCTTAAATATTTTAATTCCTTGGTGCTTTCATATTTTATGGCCCCTATGCTTGAAATTAAGTGTACAACACCGGTGTTGTATGTGTATGTATGCACCAATGATTGTTCCTTATACAAATGTACCAATTTGTAAACATCCGCTAACATCTCTAGCCACCCAGATTTTTTTAGTTATAATCAACTTCTGTTATAGTATCCGCAAAAAAATCTACTATCAATAACAAATGTTGTAGCGGAGTTTGTTTTAATAATTTTTTCCAATTTTATAACACTAGAAACCTCCGCTATAACCTTCGCTAAAAGGTCTTTTCCTTGTAGTGACAATATCTAGATCCCATAGCAAAATGGACGATCATGGAAATGATGGGAAGTCAAGAAGCATGAGTAAGAACCATCATTCACCAAGGAAATCCACCCGAATAAATCATGCAAGTTTAGGGTTGGGGATCATCCCAAGTGTGTATCCTATTGGGAGGCAAAGGAGAATCCATGAGGAGAGCACTTTCAAGGTGAAATCATGAATATCAAGCCACCAAATTTCAAGGGTGAGAACATGAAAGGAGAAGAGGTTGAAGCTTGGTTTTTCGAAATGAAGAAATATTTTCAGTTTCATGATTACCCCTCAAGGATAGAATCTATAATTGCAACCTAAAACTTGCAAGGAAAGAAAACCATGTTGTTTGATAAACTAAATCAATTCAAACACCTTGATGAGAAAAGGATCTCATGGAGGCAGTTCAAAGAATATTTCCAAGAGAAATATTTTTTTGAGCATTATTATGAAATAAAGATGAAAGAGTTATTTGAACTCAAATTGGGAAGCATGAAAATGGATGAATATGAAAAGAGGTTCTTTGAATTTTTGAAGTATGTTGACTTTATAAAGGATGAGAAGGTAAAAATACAAATTTCTAAATGGTTTAACCTCTTTATATAGTGACAAGATTCAATATGATAAACCAAAAACTTTTGAGGAATCCATAAAAAGAGAAAAATATCTTTATGCTAGTTGTGGAGGCTGATTATCTTCTTGATACAGAGGCCTTTGTTTTCAGTCGTTTTTATACCCCATGAAGACTTTACACCCCGAAAGAATGTACACTCCTCCACACGAGGGAGTGCAAGGTGGGCTTGCCCCTCCTGCGGGGTCTGGGGGCAAGCAAGCCCTCTGCGGGGGTTCGGGAGTAAAGCCCCCGAAGGAAAAATTACCTTCTAAATGTATATTGTAATTTCATAGTAAATATGGACCGTTTATTATAAGGTCACATATCTAATAGTAGAAGTTATGCTAGGGTGTTTTTCCCTAGAAGGAAACCCTCTTTTATGAAGAAAATGTATTGTGGCAATGTATGATGGAAAATATTGTATTCTGAGAGAGGAGACTGTGAGAGAAAGAAGCGGAAGTTACAACGAATGTGTTGTAGGTTGTATCCCTTCATTTGTTGGATAATAATAAAGGAAGGGACCTAGAAATTTCTCTAGTGGACGTATCCCACATTGGGTGAACCATGTATATTTGTGTCTCTATTGTATTGTGTATCTTCTGTGTTTTATTTCTGCATTTTATTTATTTATTTCTCCGCGATCCTTTTTTTTAACAATTGGTTTCAGAGTGAAAGGTAACTCGTCAGAAAAGAGGGTTCCTGGTTCGAGTGGGAGAAATGGCAAAAGATGGAATGTTTAGGGTCAATAAATTTAACAACCAAAACTACCAATTATGGAAGATGCAAATGGAAGATTATTTATATAAGAAAGATCTATTCCTAGCATTGGGTGGAATAAAAAAGAAGTCGACAGCCATGAAGGATGAAGAATGGGAGGTTCTTGATAGAAATGCACTAGGAACGATACAACTAAGCCTAGCAGCATTGGTGGCTTTCAATATTTCGAAAGAAAATACAACAAAGGAGATGATGGATGCAATGTATAAACTGTATGAAAAACCCGCGACGTCCAATATGGTATTTCTAATGAATAGATTATTTAATATTAATATGTGAGAAGGTGGGTCTGTTGCAAATCATTTAAATGAATTTAATACAGTTACTAAGTGGACTTTGATGATGAGGTCAGGGCTCTTCTAATCTTGTGCACATTGCCAAAACGATGGAATGGCTTGTTCATGGTTGTAAGTAACTCTGTCTCTGGTTCAAATAATCTAAAATTTGATGATGTTGTTGGTGTTATCCTTAGTGAGAAAATGCGATGGAAAAGCACAAGTGAGACATCAGGTAATGCGTTAAACATGGAGAATAGGGGAAGACAAAAGGATAGAGGAAAGGGATTAGGGAACCGTGGGAATTCTAGGAAGAGTAGATCCAAATCCATACTTGGAAATATAGAGTGATGGAATTGTGGAAAGAAAGGACATCTGAAGAAAGACTATAGAGCTCCAAATAAACAAAGATATGGACAACAGGAGAAAAATCAGGAAGCAAATGTAACATGTGATGTGTTACAATATGCTTTGAATTTTTCTATAGATAATATTTCCAACTCTTGGGTAGTAGATTCAGGGGATTCATTTCATGCCACACTCCATAGGAAACATTTTCTAGATTATGTTCAAAGTGATTTTGGATAGATTCATTTGGGTGATGATTCACCATGCAAAATTGTCGGAATGAGAAAGGTAAAAATAAAGCAATTGAATGGAAACCAATGGTTGTTGAAAGAGGTAAGACATGTTCCAGGTCTAAGGAAAAATCTAATTTCAACAAGGTAGTTGGTAAGTGAAGGTTGTATATCCATACTTACATATAAGGTGTGGAAGGTCACCAAAGGATCATTGATGATAGAAAAAGGAGAGAAGGTAGGTACATTGTATTTATGTACTGGTAATATTGACTCTTCTATCTCTTTATCTTCTACATGAGTGAATACAACACTGTGGAATCATAGGCTTGGACACATGAGTGAGAAGGGAATGCAAACACTTCATAAAAGAAATTTGTTCCCAGATATTAAACAAATTAATTTGTATTTCTATGAGCATTGTATTTATGGAAAACATAAGAGAGTCAAATTTCTCAGAGTCGGAAAAGAAAAGAAGAGTGAAAGGTTAAATCTTGTGCATACAAATGTATGGGGACCAACTCAGGTATCATCTCTTGGTGTATCTCATTATTATGTTACTTTTATTGATGATGCAACTAGAAAAACTTGGGTTTATTGAATTCGACAAAAATCTGATGTTTTTTTATACTTATAAGAAATGGAAAGATTTAGTTGAGAATGAGACATGAAAAATGTTGAAGTGTTTCAGATCAGACAATGGAGGTGAATATTGCAGCAAAGAGTTTGATGATTACTGTTCATACCATGGGATTCGTAGAGAGAATACAGTTCCAGGAAAACCAAAATAAAATGGTGTGTCATAAAGGATGAACAAGACAATCATGGAGAGTGCAAGGAGTATGAGATTGCATGTTGGTTTTCCCTTACAGTTATGGGCAGATGCTGTAGATATTTTTGTTTACTTAATAAATAGAGGACCTTCAAGCTCTTTGGATGGTGGAATTCCAAAGGAGTCATGGGCAAGTAAAAAGGTAAACTATTCTTTTTTTAAGACTTTCAGTTGTGAAGCATTTGTCCATATTGATAAAGAAAATAGAACAAATCTTGAGGAAAAATACAAGAAGTGTACCTTTATTGGATACAGTGTTAATGATTTTGGTTATCTCTTATGGGATTATGAAAAGAACAAAATAATTAGGAGTAGATATGTCATATTTAATGAGAAGGTCATGTACAAAGATTAGTTGCAGGGAAAGATACAAGAGAAAGAAAAACCAGAATGCACAGTGCTTGATGAGATCACTGGAAAATAAATTCCAAAGCTACCAGAAAATAAAAATTTACAACAACAGGAGCATAAGGTACCTCAAACTCTTGAAAGTGTTGTTAGAAGATCTACCATGTTAAGTAGACCCCATGAATGATACTCTCCTTTATTGTATTATTTATTGTTGACTAATTCTAGTTAACCATAATTTTATGAAGAGGCAATGCAGGTAGACACTAAAAAGAAGTGGGAGAAAGTCATGAAAGAGGAAATGGATTACTTGGTAAATAAATAGAATTGGGATTTGGTTCAGTTTCCTGCAGGAAAAAGAGAATTACAAAACAAATGGGCTTACAAGTTGAAGGAAGAAGATGGAGGAAAAAAGTGGTACAAGGCTAGACTTGTTGTAAAGGGGTTTGCACAAAATAAAGGTATAGATATTTATGAAATATTTTCTCCTATTGTTAAAATGAATTCAATTAAGACTATTTTAAGTCTTGTGGCAGTAGAAGATTTGCATATTGAATAGTTAGATGTAAAAAAAACTTTTATCCATGGGGATTTGGAGGAAGAGATTCATATGCAGCAACCACATGGGTATGAGGTCAAAGGGAAGGAAAATTTGGTATGCAGGATGAAGAAGAGCTTGTATGGCCTAAAGAAATATCTAAGGAAGTGGTATTTTAAGTTTGATGGGTTTATGACAGAACAAGGTTATAGTAGATGTCATTCCGATCATTGTGTTTATTTTAAAAGCTAGAAAATGGAAGCTATATTATCTTTCTATTGTATGTAGATGACATGCTTGTTGGAGGGTATAATATGCAGGATATAAATTTTCTCAATAATAAATTAGCTAATTCATTTGTGATGAAGGATTTGGGTGCCACAAAAAAAAATCCTTGGTATGAGAATAACAAGAGACAGAAAAAATCGAAAATTGACATTGTCTCAGGGTCAGTACATAGAGAGGGTGTTGGAGAGGTTTAGAATGCAGAATGAAAAAATAGTTAGTACACCTTTGGCCACCCATTTAAAATTAACTAAGGAAATGTGTCCCAAGACACATGAGGTGACAGAATACATGTCCACAGTCCCTTATTCATCAACAATTGGCAGCTTGATGTATGTGATGGTTTTCACAAGACCAAATATTCCACATGCAATGGAAGTTGTGAGTAGGTATATGAACAATCCAGGTAAAGAAAAATTGGGAGGCAATAAAGTGGATTATCAGGTATTTGAGAGGTACTTCTACTCATGAATTATGTTTTGGAGGTTCAAACATTATTCTACAGGGATATGTTGATTTAGATGTGGCAGGTGATAAAGATAGCAGGGGGGGAACCACAAGGTATGATTTTACTATAGGTGGAACAACAATAAGTTGGATTTCGAAATTGTAAAAGGTTGTTGCACTTTCAACAACAAAATCATAGTATGTTGTTGCTACAGAGGCTAGTAAATAAATGATTTGGTTACAGAGGTTTATGGAGTAATTGGGAAAGAAGCATGAGAATAGAAGGTTGTATTGTGATAGTGAGAGTGACATTCATCTTGCAAAATAATTCAGCCTTCCATTCAAATACTAAGAATATGCAACTCAGGTCCCATTTCATATGATCTATCTTGGAAGATGGACATTTGAATTTGGAAAAGATACACACTAGCCAGAATCCTGCAGACATGTTAACAATGGGAGAAACCAAGGAGAAACTGAGTTCCTGCTCAATTTCAGTTCATTTTCACACATGAAAGTGAAGATAAAAAAAATTCTAGGTGGAAGAAGGATCATAGACCAGTAGATACAACAGCGGTGGAGTTGTTGAGATCAGTCTCCAAGTGGGAGATTGTTGGTTGTGGAGCCTGATTATCTTCCTGATTCAGAGGTCTTTGTTTTTAGTTGTGTTTTTTACCCCATGAAGAATTTACACCCAGGAAGAATGTACACTCCTCCACATGGGGGAGTGCAGGGGGGGCTTGCCCCTCCTGCGTAGTCCAGTGGCAAGAAGGGGTTTGGGGGCGAAGCCCTTGAAGGAAAAATTTCATTATAAATGTATATTGTAATTTCATAGTAAATATGGACCATTCATTATAAGGTCGCAAATCTAACGATAGAAGTTATGTTAGGGTTTTTTTCCCTATAAGGAAACCCTCTTTTATGAGGGAAATTTATTGCGACTATGTATCATGGCGAATATTGTATTATGAGCGAGGAGAATGTGAGAGAAAGAATAGGAAGTTACAGCGGGTGTGTTGTAGGTTCTATCCCTTCATTTGTTGGATACTAATAAAGGAAGGACCTGACAATTTCTTTGGTGGATGTAGCCCAGACTAGGTGAACCATGTATATATGTGTCTCTATTGTATTGTATATCTTCTTTGTTTTATTTCCGCATTTGTTTTATTTTATTGATCTGTGATCCTGTTTTTCTAACACTTTATGAGCAATGAAGATGAAGGCCACTTTTCCAAAAAGATTCGAATGACAAGATGAAAGGGAAAAAGGATCAAAGGAAAAAAGTTTTTAATCCATGCTTTTTCAAGAACAATTCCCAAGAAAATCAACAAGGTAAGTTATCCCTAAGTGAGCACAATATTGCATATTCATTTGGTAAAAGGACAAGGAATAATCATGTACAATGTTGGGGATGTGATGGAAATCACTTATATAGGGACCACCCTCACAAAGGAGAAATAATGGGGATTATACACAACATATAGGAGGATGAAACAATGGAAGACATAGGAGGAAAAATGCCAAGGATATATATATCCTTGGACAACAAGCAAGAAAAGTATCAATATCCCATGATTGGCATGTAAGGAAAGATTGATAACCAACCCATAGCAATTTTAATTGATTATGGATCTAGCCATAGTTACATAAACTCTAACATTGTTGAAATATTTCACTGGAAAAGGAGTAAGCATAATAAATCTTGGTTAGTTTAATTAGCCATAGGAGCTAAGAGGAAAATAAATGAGTTGATTAAATATTTTCCAATAGACATGAATGGACTCAACAAAAAGTTAGATGTGAACATCATACCATTAGTTTCATATGATTGTCTAATAATGTAATAACCCTCCTTACTAATGATATATTTTTTTATTTTTATTGTTGATATGTTTGTGTGATTTGGTCTAGGAATTTTGTCAAATACTTTGCAATTGTTCCACCATCTTCGACTAGTGATAGTTTTATTTGTTTACTATTGTTTGGTTTAAGTTCTTATTTGGCACACAATTGTTTTCAAACAGTTTCAGAACATATCCATATGAAATTGGCACAAAGGGGGTTTATTATTTTAACACCAAACAAGGTAACAAATACATTCAATGCAAATGATAACAATTTCCTACAAACTGCCAAACAACAATAAAACACAACAAACCCCTTTAATCTGATATAACATCAGAAGCCAACAAAATACAATCATTTTCCTTTAATGTTCCTGACCTATAGATGACCAAAACATATCCATATGAAATTGGTACAAAGGGGGTTTATTATTTTAACACCAAACAAGGTAACAAATACATTCAATGCAAAGGATAATGATTTCCTACAAACTGTCAAACAATAATAAAACACAACAAACCCCTTTAATCTGATATAACATAAGAAGCCAAAAAAATACAATCATTTTTCTTTAATGTTCCTGACCTGTAGAAATATTGTACAAAAATATTTCTATTGAAGGTGTCCATTGTTACACCATGATTTGAAAGGGAATCACTCTGTCCAATGATGAGAATGAAACCCTTAGAATAGTGAGGAACCATTGCAGTTTGATCTGCTCTAAAAAAACTCTTTTTGAGACCACATGAACAACAACAAGTACACGGCCCCCTTATGCTCTCCACAATATCTACAAATGATATTCGACCTCCCTGAGAAATCCCATGAACAACAAATAAAGGGGTGCCCTCCTCAAGGCTCCCATGAATTATTGAGAGGGGGAGGCGGTCCTCATATCCCCATGAATCTACTAGTGATAGAGTGATGAGGCTTCCATGTAATCTACCACAAGCTGTAGGAGATGGAACAACCCCCTTCTAGTGACCACAAATTGAAAATGTATGGATTGATCCCCTTTCCTTACACAATGCTTCCATCAAGAGGTTCGACCCTCTCTCTTGTTTACATGGTTGATAAAAAAGATGAAATCTCCGTTTAATCTGCTCACAATTTGAAGATGAGAGTTTGGCATCCACCAACTAACAAAAAGTCTGCAAATGCCCACACAACTTAGCAAAAATGTTGAATATTACTTCTACAATGAATCCAAGAGAGAGATATTATTAATCTCTCCTTCTTGATCAACTAGGGTGGATAGTTTCACCACCAAACCTAATCTGCTCAAGTGTTTCTATCCCTAAAGCCCAAAAAGCTACGAGAGCTCTCCAAAATCCAAATTTGATAAATGATCATGCATAACGAGAGAATGAGCTATTATTTATCTTTTATTCCCTTTTCACCTTTTCCACTCAATAATTAATTAAAAACTAGCTTTATAATTCATTCTTCAATATTTCCCCCAAAATCACTTTATTAATTTTTTAAACCATTTTACTCCAAAAAGTGATTTGTTTGAATTTAAATAATTTATGCGCACTAGAAGTCACTTTTCATTATATCAACATTTAAATATTTTCATCCTGGTTCCAACGAGATATAACACTAAGGTGCCTCCTTAAATAATTTAATAAAAATAAAACCCTTCGTGAAATTAATTAAATAATGGTCAATATTACTCCCAATTTATGGAAATTGTCAAAATGTATCACAACCAAAAAATGACTGTGCATGAGTGATCCCGATGATGGAAGATGATAAAAGGAACTATATGGGAGTCATATAACTCCTCTAAACCCTATGATCTAACTCGTAACATCAAATTACCCCTATGATCAGGTTAACAAAAACCCTAAAAGACATATCCAATTGCAAAGCAAGAGAACCCAGAAAATTTGGGCATTACAGTCCTCTCTTCCGAAAGATTACTTTTACAAAAGCAATGCCATAAAAACCTTACGATAAACAAGTTGAAGAAAAATTAAACTGAGAATGATCCTAAGGTCCCAAACCAACCTGGAAGATATGGAGCACCCTCCACTCAAATAATTGTCCCGTAATGTACTAACACAAGATGCTTCCTAAATACTATTGATAAGTAGAGCAATTAGATATTGAAAAAACTCGTTCCACCTCTCATAGAATTTCTCTTCTAGGAAATCAATCCAATGCACCACATGAGTAAACTCATGAAAGTAAAAATTTTCTCTCTCATCGTTATTAGTTGTTGAACTACCAAACAATGTAATCCCAGGGTTCCAAACTAGTCTTAGAAAGGAACCACCATGTTGATGATGTGCCACTATGATCATAATTGTTTTCCCATCATGCCCAAACTACATTTCCCATCATGCCCAAACTACATTCTCCTCTCGTGGAACCCCAAGATGAAGTACATGTAAGGGTTGAACCCACTACCATGAATCATATCTTGCAGAAGCATCTTAATGAAGTCAAAGTATGCAAATCCACTACTGGACTTGATCCTGGGTATCGAAAAAGAAAATAAGTTCTTCCATATAGAAAAAATCTCAGCATATCCCCTGGTGACATTCCAAAATTGAAACAAACCAATCACTTTCACAACTCTTCCAATCATT
>ML832571.1:54905-65896 GCA_009831015.1 Picea engelmannii
AGGGAGAAATGATACATTTATGGGATAATAGTGAATCTTCGAAGACATTCCAAATCTACATTCCTGGTCAGAGACAGATTGAGACAAGCAGAGATGTTGTCCTTGAAGAAGAGATATCCTTTCAAAGATCCAGAGAATCTCAGATGGAGATTGACAGTGAGACAATACCTTCTCTCCCTTCAACATTTTAGAGGGAGACAAACATTATTCCAACTGATCCAGTTGCTCCAATGATGTGTCCAAAGATATTGCAGTAGGACATAAAAGACCTTCCTAGGCTCACTCTGCATGAGGCGGAGGAACATACAAGCCCCTCAAGGCACATCCCGAAATAGAAAAAGAGATTTCAGAGCTATCCTTCAATCATGAGCCACTTCATTGATTATGAGCCTCCTTGTCTTGGAGAAGCAACAAAAGAACAGGTATGGAAAGATGCCATAACAGAAGAATACCAGTATACCTTAAAGAATGATGTATGAGATATTGCTCGAAAACCAGAAGGGAAGTTTGTAGTAACTTCCAAGTGAATCTATAAGATCAAACATGCAGCTGATGGAAGTGTCATGAAATACAAAGCAAGATCTATAGCCAGAGGATTCTCACAAACAGAGGGAGTTGTCTATGAAGAGACACTTGATCCAGTAAGCCCGATACACTTCCATTCATACTACAATCCATGAGTTGGAAAATATATCAGATGGATGGATTCTTGATGAGTTTGGGTTTCAACAAGAGTGTTGTTGATCCAAACCTATGTTATTACAATGTTGGTGACGAGAGCCTGATTTTGATGACTTATTCAAAAAGTCTCATTGTTGGATACAAGTAATCTTTGACTTATGATTTTGAGATGAAGGATCTGAGTATGATACACTACTTCTTGGGACAAGAAGTATGACAAAGAACAGATGAGACTTTTCTCGAGTCAAGGAAAACATACAGTGGGAATATTAAAGAAGTTCAGTATGACAGAATGAAAAACCACCATGATGGATTTGAATAAAATGAATGATGATGATTCGGACAAGATTGATCCACAACTGGCTAGATCATTGATGTATCTAGTTAACACCAGACCTGATTCATGCTATGCAGTGAATATGCTTAGTCAATCCATGAGCCAATCGAGACAGACTCACTGGATAACAGTAAAGCATGTATTGAGATATACACGAGGCACATTTAGATATGTCATGAGATATGTCTCCAAGTATGAAATTGAGTTTGCAGGGATATGCCTATAAAGATTGAGCAGAGAGTACAGTGGACCGAAAGAGTACATCCAGTTGTTGTCTTATTGTGAAGTTTGCCATGGTTTCCTAATGCAGCAGGAAACAAAACTCTATGGCCTTGAGTACCACAGAAGCAAAGTATGTAGCATCGAGTGTGCAAAGCAATATGGCTTCACAAGCTTCCGACAAATTTACTTGATCATGAGATGGATTCCATGATGATAACCAGAGCTATGTGTAAAGCTCTTTGAGAACCCAATATTTCATGATAGATCTAAACACGTTGAGATAAAATATCATTATATCATAGACATGATGTAGAGGAAAATAGTACACATGAAATTCCTTCCCACACATGAGCAGAATGCAGACATCTTCACCAAATTAGCTTGGTGAAGGATATCTCCCTAGTTGAGAGGGAGTGTTGATAACTACAGCCAATAACAAAGTTCAAAATACGTCCGTGTGAGACTTGGCATGATGTAGAATGCCTCCCTAGCTGAGAGGGAGTGTTGATGATTGGAGTTATGTGAGACATTATCCAGGACACAAACCTGAGAGAGAGCCCATGAGAGGGGTGTGTGGTTCCTATCTAAGACAGAGTTGGAACGTAGAGATGGCCTCCTCCTTACAGAGAGTTGAGAAGAACTCCAGATGATTCTTCTGTGTAACGCAGTGAGAAAGGAGATATGCGGAGTTGGACGTGCTTGTGGCTAAGCACAAGGTGAACGTGTGAAATCCCAAAGTGTTGGGTGCATCGTCGTGAGACAGAGATGAAGATGATGTTTTAGCCTCCTCTAAGCAGAGAGTTGATGAGAAACTCTAGATGACTCTCTTGTGTAATGCAATGAGAAAGAAGATCTGTTGAGTGGACGTGCATGTGGACGAGCACAAGTGAATGTGATCCTAGTGGCTGAGCACTAGTGAAGAAGTGGTTCTTATGTATAATGCAATGAGCCAGAGATATGGACATCCCTATGGATGTGCCCCTAGTGGTTGAGCACTAATGGGTGTATGAGATCCCTTGCTATATTGTTCAAGAGTCAAACCTGCATGTAACCCTAATTGTAATGTAAAGGGTACAGGTCGGCCCCACCTTAATGTAATTGATAATTAATGTAAAAGATAATTAATCTGGTTAATATTAATTATATTATGAGATAGAGAGGTCAGACCCGTTGTGCCAATAGACACTTCTATTGACAGGTCAAGTCTAATATAAGTAAAGGTAAATGCCCCATTAAGAAAATATATCTTTTGTGTGAGTTTGGAAATTTCAGCAAGCACATCTTCTTGGGATAAGTGTGCACCTCTCTTGGGCACTAGTCTTCTAGGGTTTGCAAGCACCCTCTTGTGTGCTAGGTTTTCTTGGTGGTGAAGGTCTTTCTCTTGAACAATATAGCAAAGGATTTGGTTGGGTTTTCTTCCCTTGTTGAGAAGGGTTTCCCAGGATACTTCTTGTGTACTTGTGCATGGTGTTTCTTCTAGTGATCTTGGTTGCTGCAACATAATTGGTTATGGTTTAAGTAAAATGCTAAAATGAAATGAACTTCATGCTTAAGCCTTGTTTATAAAAAAAATCAACAGTTATAAGGTAATGAAGTCCATAAAGTGTAATAAAATATATAATTTAATATTAAGAATTCAATAAAATGTTAAGATTAAATATATGAATGTAATTTAATATTAAAAAATTTATAAAATATTAAAATTGGATATACAATTTTTTAAATTAAATATATGAAAATGCAAACCAATTTTGATCTTAGTGAACTCTAACCATCATTATCAATTTAATATTAAAAAATCTATAAAATATTAAAATTAAATATATAATTTTTTTCCAAATTTCTAATATCAAATCCAAAAAATAAAATATTTATAAATATGTGTATTAACCTTCCAAATTATCTATACTAAACAAAGAACTTTTGTTTTATAATTCATTTAGTGATTTGGTAATTATGATGGATCAAATATGAGACAATGGGGCTTTTATGGATTCGAAAGTATGGCGAGTGTTCTTACTTTTAAAATAAATATTAAGAATGGATGGGAATAGAAGAGTACAAGCTTTTTCTCTTAAAAAAAAATCTATTTCTATTATTTTATATATAATATTTTTTAAATATGTTTTTTTTTTTAAAATCTATTCCTATATATAATATTTTTTATTATATAATAAAAATATATTTTTAATTTTAAAATAAAACTATTTGTTGTTATAATATAAAAATATGTTATTAGTTATAGAGAGAGTTTTTGAAGTTCTTTCCCTTTCTTATTCTTTATCACGTTCTTTTATTGTCTTCCTAGCTTTGCATTTGATTCTAGATTTGACATCCTGTCAGAGATAGGCTTTGTTATTGGTTTCAGGCTCTATGAGTGTTGAAGAAGGTAGTGAGCAGTCACCTCTTCCGCCGCCCTTAGCAGATGCAACTGCATTCAAGCCTTTGCTCATTGCTCAAGGTAAGAAACCCGCCTCTGCCCTGCCCCCAAAATTTGTCAAAAAACTCGATGATGTTCTGGTCATCGCCCTTCCTCTGGAGCAGCCGATGCAGATCGCGGTGTCTTTGGTAGATCGGGCCTTAGTGGGGTAGTTCGCCGGACTCTGGCCCTCGCCATGCACTATAAAAAACTAGATCCAGAAGAATTGGCGTCCTTTGATCACAAGCAGTGTCACCTGTTGCGCGGTTGGTCGTGGGTTTTTTCTGTTCGAATTCATCTCCAGAAACGATCGTGATCTGATTTTAAAAAATGGGCCCTATTTCATGGGGCCTCAAGGGTTGTACCTGAATTGTTGGACCCCTTACTTTGATCCTGCTCTAGATGTGCCTAAGGCGATCCTGGTGTGGGTCAGGCTTCCTAATCTCTTGATCCATTGATGGACACCCTCCTCGCTACAGTCCATTGGCAACGGGCTCGGCAAGTACATTGACAAAAAAAGCACTAAAGATCAATACTCATGTGCTCGTATTTGTGTTGAAGTAGACTTAGAAGCTAGATTACCGTAAGCCATAAAAATGACGGTAGGAGATTGGCAGCATTTCCAGAAGCTAGATTACGAACAATTGCCATTCAAATGCAGACACTGCCACGATTACGGGAATTTCCATAAGAACTGCCCAAAAATCCCTCAAACCCAACAAGAAAAAGATCTGGTAGAGGGGTGGCAGCAAGCCAAAAGACATAAGACAAATCCCAAATCCGCACCACGCAGAGAGGGGAAAAACCCTAATCCCTTTCCATCCAGAAAGGAAGCTCCGACGCAAAAAAAGTAGCCCAGATCTGGTAATAGTTTTTCGTCCTGGAAGACTCGGCAGCCGAACGAAACATGGTTGAAAATGATCCACCCATCACCCCGTCCATCCCAGCAAAAGAAGCAAGAGATCCACCCCCGGCTACCAATGTGACCGTCTCCCAAGAAAATCCATCCCTAAACGCCCAGCAAGATCAAGGAACAGAGGAAGATCTGTCGGAAGAAGAGGAAGGAGAAATAGACCCACTACAAAGCACCAAGGAAACATCAACGAGAGGAAGAAAATCAGCAAAGGAACGCAAAGAATAAGCAACCTATAAGGACAAGTTGCAAGGAGGACAATCTACCCTGGAAGGGTTGTTCAATCCCAGAATTACGCGGCAACAAGGGCAGATCTCTAAAGGGACTGCCACCATTAGCAGAGGTAAGTAATGAAGGTCATCTCCTAGAACTGTAGGGGATTAGGGAGCAAGCAGAAAGTTGAAGCAATAAAATATCTAATGCTTATAGCCAACCCCAATGTCTTTTTAGTCCAGGAGACCAAGTTGGAGGAACAACAGTTCTTCCAGACCAGCAAGTCCTTTTGGAACTCAGGAGAAGGAATAGCAGTAAGCTCCCAAGGTGCCTCAGGCGGTCTATGCACACTTTGGAACTCGAGCAAGTTCGACCTGATCCATTCCTTCACTTGTACTCAATGTATATTCACTAACCTGCGTCATAAAGATACATGCCTTCAGGTTAGCCTCTTCAACATTTATGTCCCAGTTCTCCTTGCAGAAAAAAGAGATTGTTGGAAGCTTATATAGGATTTCCTGCATCTACACCACCTTGAGAACATAATCCTAGCTAGGGATCTGAATCTCACCCTTACCTCCCAGGAAAAAAAATGGGGGACTCCAGTCAGAGATCCACTCCAGGAAATAGTTAATGATTTAATTTTGGACTGGGACCTGGAAGACATTAAGCCCCCCAAAGGACTTTTCACTTGGTCCAATAGAAGAATAGGCCCGGGACATATAGTTGCTCGTCTTGATAGATTTATGGCTCAACACTCACTCCTTCTTCTCGGGCTTAATCTTGACTCCTTTATCCTCCCTTTTAATGCTTTTGACCATAAACCAATCCTTTTAGTAACTTTACAAGATCACAACTTGGGCCCCATTCCTTTCTGGTTTAGCCCCTCTTGGATCCAGCAAGAAGGGTTTCTATATCTCGTCGCCTCAGTTTGGAAGGAATCAGTCTCGGGCTCTCCCTTCTTCATCTGGGAGGAAAAGTTGTGGAAACTTAAATCGGCTCTCAAATCCTGGGCCAAAACTCTTAAATGCCCCCTCCAACAGCGTCTGGAAGTGCAACAAGCCTTGGAACAACATCAACTCTAGACAAAGATCCTTCCCGTGGATCCCATTTCTTTGGAAAAGGAACACCAACTGCACAGAAATCTCCAATGTGCTTGTCGACAGGAGGAGGATTATTGGCGGCAGAAATCCAAGAGCCTTTGGCTCCAAGCAGGGGATAAAAACACCAATTTCTTCCACAAACAGGTGGAAGGACGAAAACAGTTCAACTCTATCAAAGAAATCCATTCCCAAGATCAAATATTTTCTAAATTTGAAGACATTAAGCAAGCAACTCATACACATTTCAGGAATATCTATACAGAAGAGCCTCCACCCCCAGAAGCTTTCACCTTTGATGTTCTAAATATGATTCCCAAAAGGGTCACCATGGAAGATAACTCATCTCTCACAGCGCCGATATCTAAAAAATAAATCAAGAAAGCTATAGCCAATATGGATCTTGACAAAGCACCAGGCCCAGATGGCTTTACGGCCCGGTTTATCAAAGTCTGCTAGAAAATAATTAAGAACGATCTCCATAGAATGATTCAAAAATCGCAATCTTGCTGTAAGATTGGAGGAAGTACCAACTCAGCTTTCCTAGCCCTCATTCCCAAGGAAAAAGGAGCCAATTCCTTTGATCGATTCAGGCCAATCTCCCTCTGCAACATCGGTTACAAAATTATCACTAAATTCATGGCCAACCAGATAAAAAACATACTGCCTTCAATCATTCCTGAAAATCAAGGGGGTTTCATCAAGGGCAGGAACATTGGTGATAGTATTATCCTTGTCCAAAAGGCCATTCACTTAAGTCAATCTCAGAAAGAAAAAGGTATGGTAATCAAACTGGATTTAGCAAATGCCTTTGACAGGGTAAGACACAGTTTTATGTTTAAGGTTATGTAGTGACTCAGGTTTGACCATTCCTTTGTCAACTGGACACAAGCACGCATTGGAAGCTTGTGGGTTGCACCTCTGGTTAACGGTCGAGCAACTGGATTTTTCCAATCCTCTCGAGGAATTCAGCAAGGTTTCCCCCTCTCCCCGCTCCTTTACGCCATTCAGGTGTTGGTGTTGAACTTCCAACTGGATCAGAGTCAACAACTTCAAGAGCTAATGGGACTGCGCATAGCCAGAGGAGTCAGAGACATCAATCATGCTCAGTTTGTCGACAACACCATTCTCCTTGGAAGCGCAAGCACCCGCTCGGCTAGAAAATTCAAATCCAAACTAGACAAGTATCAAGTCATCTCTGGCAGCAAAAATAACTACATGAAGAGTCAAATTTATGGTTGGAATTGTACTCCGAGGGAAATAACTGACATCACCCGAATTCTGGGAATAGCGGGAAAAATTCACTAGGACTCTTTTAAGTATTTAGGAGTCCTGAACTTTAAAGCCTCGACCAAGTCCTTGAGCTGGGCACCCCTAATCGAAAAAATCAAAGCTAGAATAAGCGCATGGGGCTCAAGCTAGTTAAATCCAGTAGAAAAGCTAGTTCTTATAAAGTCGGTCCTTTCAAGCATCCTTATTTATCAGTGTTCAATCCTGCTAGCTCCAAGAGGCATCGTCACTAAAATTGAAGCCCTTCTGTGACGCTTTCTATGGAAAGGAGGAAAGAACAACGACAAAAAACTCTCATTGGTCAGTTGGGGGAAGATTTCTCGGCCTATTCCTGAAGGAGGTCTCCAACTTCGTGATCTAAAAATACAGAATCTGGCTCTATGAGCGAAATTGCTTTGGAATGTAGTATCAGGGAGGAGCTCCTGGTGCAAAATAGCCATTTGGAAGAAGTATTTTTCTGGCCCGAGGCTTCGATGTCTAGACGCCTCTCCAAAAGCCACTCATGGCTTGCCGATCTTCTCCATCTACTTAAAAGTGCATAATTTCTTCACTTATGCTCTTACCTGGATCCTAGGCAATGGAAAGCAAATCCGAATCTGGGAAGATTCCATCATGGGGGATCCCCCGCTTAATACTATCCCTGGCATGACTCTTCTTAAACTCTTCCTTAAATCTCAAAATGTTAGCACCCTTTGGGATATCTCCCTCTAGCAAAGAGATGAATCCAAAGATTGGACGAGGTGGGTCCTCCCTGACTGTCCCCCCCAGTTGCTCCATGAAAAATAACTTCTTCTCTCTCTGCTGCAAGGGAAATATCCAATCTCCAAAAGACTCAAGGATACTCGAGGCTGGGGAAGCCTTCCAGGTACTCAGTAGCACCAAGCTACAAACTCCTCTTCGTTGTTCCCCAGGTTCCCAGAAACCCGACAGTTTGGAAAGGGATTTGGCAAGTCAAAAGCCTTCCTAAAGTGGACTTCTTCACTTGGACCTTAGCACATAATAGTATCCCAGATGGTGACAACCTCTGAAGAAAAGGCTGGGAAGCCCATCGTGATGCCCTCTCTGTCGCTCCCACGAAAAATCAGCTGAACATCTGCTTCTCAACTGCCCCTTTGCAAAAGAAGTTTGGAACTTAGCCCTATCTGGGTGGGCCCCTGTAACACCCATGTTTCCCCTAGCTTGTAATTAATCATAAAATAGGATTACCATGCTAAGGCATGTGGACAGTGTAAATATATTATTGTTTGAGTTGCCAATAACTGACTATGGGGGTGAAGCCTTGAAAGTATTGGCCATGATATCACTAGAGGAAAGAATGTGAAAACTATAAGAGAGGGTCATTATATCAAATAACACCAAAATTCCCTTGATGAGGATAATAAACCTCCTTTGGATCCCAAGGAGAGAAATCAGTTAATGAAGAAAGGACCAGTGGTTGAATTATCAACCACTCCCATGAATGGAAGCATGGCCAAAATTACAGAATGTCAGCCCGAAGTACCACTGGGTATGACAGACCAAGCTGATCGAAGTTCCCTTCTGACAGAAGGAACAGGATGGGTCGAGAACCATCCTAGAAGAAAGATATAAAAATCGATAAGGAGAATGCGTAGAGATCTCGAGCGGATAATGAATAGGAGGTCGTGAGCTTGATGATGAGTGAGCATCTGATAAACCTTGCCAAGGCCATAACAGAGAAGGAAATCTCTGAAAGTTTGCAGAGAACAAAACCGAAGAAGAAGCTGAAACAGAGGAAGAGTCCTTAAGAACTGCAAGAGTTCCCTGGTGATATCATGGCTTGGCATGGGGGTGACCAGAGTGCTAAGAATGAATGCCTCTGAGCCTATGGTCGGGTGGAAGGATGAACACCCACAGTCAGTTAGTTGGATACCACCTGTAATAGATAAGTAATCACATATCTTGTGTATTTAAGTGGTATTGTGAATTAAAGTTGGATATCCTATGAATGTTGTAGGGATAGATATGTTTACTTAATGATTTATAATGTGTCTCGTTTTGGTGTCTGCTTGATTGTATAATTAGGAAAGTAGGAAATTATATGGATGGGATATGTTTTATATTCATAAATGCTTGCATCCTGTGGGGGCTTAAGCTAGAGCCACGAACTGTGAGTTCGTCGACCTTGGGCATAGTTTCATGTACGTGTGTCGACCCTTCTAGTCGTTCTGAGTCCCTTGGAGGACGGAGTTTGTTAAATCTCAGGAGAGATTGTGAACGTATGCACAATCTCTCTACGAGGCAAATAGAGACCGAGAACCACTTAAGTTCTAGAGTTGAGGAATGAACGTAAGGGGTGCGCGAAAGGATTCTTCCAAGTGTTACGTTCTAGAGAAAGAGCGCAAGGCTCTTAAGCCTTTCAGAGTTGTTCAACAACACAGGTATTCCAAAAGAGGACAAACACCTTCAGTAACCACTCACATAACTAGATCAAATATCAACACACCGATGTTTTCACGTTGTAAAACCCCTACAGGGAAACATCCACGACCCCAACCAACGCAACCAGTTGGAACAGTTTATTAATGAAAAAGAAAAATATTATATAGAGATTTTACAAGAGAGTTTCTCAAAATTGATCATTGGCAAATGACCCTCCATGCTCTTTAAATAGATATCATGGACCAATCAGGTGTTAAGCCACGAATCAATGGTCGTTAAGATCGAGGAGTGTATGAACCGTCAGATCACTCTATGTCGGGAACATATCGTGACTGTCGGATTTCCTAACTACAAATGCATACTAATGCATACTAAAGAAACACACTATGAAACACACTTTTACCTAACGACACATTACACCAAATAGATCTTAACTAACTCCTAAGTGTCTAAATATCCATCCCCCCTTAAGAACAACTTGGGATATGATTGAAGGATTTACAATGTTGACACAATAGGAGAAGGAAGGAGGCATTAGAGCCCATCCCCCCTTAATGACAACTTCATGAACTCCTAACATAGATCGAAGTTTGGAAAACTTCGCTTCTGTAAGAGACTTTGTGAAAATGTCTGCAACTTGATCTTCTGTATGGCAAAAGAGCACTTCAATAACTTGATCATGAATGAGTTTTCTGATGAAGTGCATGTGTATCTCGATGTGCTTTCTACGCTGATGTTGAACTGGGTATTTGGCGAGCTTGATGGCACTCTGATTGCTGCACCAAAGGCTGGTCAGATGCTGCTTCTCCAATCAAAACTCTGAAAGGATCTATCGAAGCCACAAGGCTTCCTGACTTGCATTTACCGTTGCTCGGTACTCTGCTTCTACTGAAGAAAGTGCAATATCCTGTTGTTTCTTACAGGCCCAAGTGACAGGTCATGAACCAAGGTTGAAAACATAACCTGCAGTAGACTTCCGCTCATCAGGGTCGTCGGCCTAATCTGAATCAGTGAAACCAACCAATAAAGGAGTCCCCCCTGAACTGTAACATATCTCGAACTGAACTGTACCACAGACATAGTGAAGTATCCTTTTAGCTGCTTTCCAATGGATTTCATAGGGTGTTTGCATATACCGGGCAACAAGACCAACAACAAAGGAAAGATTAGGACGAGTATGAGTCAAGTATAAGAGGCTACCAACTAACTTACGGTATAGGGTGGCATCAACTTCAGGAGAAGTACAAGTGGCAGTAAGATTGACTCCATTCTGGAAGGGAGAAGGGGCTGGTTTACAATCATCCATGTGAAAGCGACGAAGAAGGTCACAAGCATACTTAGACTGGGAAAGAAAAATTCCTTCATTGGTTTGCAAAACTTGGAGGCCAAGGAAATAGTGCAAAAAACCTAAGTCTG
>ML832572.1:0-30381 GCA_009831015.1 Picea engelmannii
TCGCGAGGCTTATGGAGAAATATCAGTAAAAGTTCTTCTCCCTTCTTTCTTCAGGAATTCAGGCCACTGACCCCTCTGAAGGCAATAGATAGGTTTACATCATTAACGGTCATAGGGATGACGAAAATAATGTGTAACACCCACTGCATTACACAGGAGAGTCATCCGGAGTTTCTCGTCAACTCTTCTGCTCATAGGAGGCTAATACATCATCTTCATTTCTGTTCTCATGACGATGCACCCAACACTTTGGGATTTCACACGTTCACCTTGTGCTCAGCCACAGGTACGTCCAACTCTGCAGATCACTTTTCTCACTGTGTTACACAGGAGAATCATCTAGAGTTCTTCTCAACTCTCTGTATGGAGGAGGTCATCTCTACGTTCCAACTCTGTCTCAGATAGGAACCACACACCCTTCTCAGGGGCTTTCTCTAAGGTTTGTAAGCTGGAGAATGTCTCACATAGCTGCAATGATCCACATCTCACAGCTTTGTGAGCTCGAGAATGTCTCACATAGCTGCAATCATCAACAGTTGGAAGCCCACTACAGTCGGGTGGTCGGACACTTCGGTGTCGAAAAGACAGTGGCAATGTTGCAACAACATTTCTATTGGCCGAAACTTCTATAGGAGGCAGTAAGTATATCAGGTCTTGCACTGCCTGCGTGATTGCCAAACCGACCACTAAGAAACAGGGCATGTACACCCCTCTGCTTACTCCTGACAGGCCATGGGAATCCATCTCAATCGACTACATGTCGGGCCACCTGTCCACCAAGCGGGGTAATGACTGTGCTTTTGTGGTTGTGGATCGCTTTTCTAAGATGGCGATTCTGACCACCTACAAGAAGAGCATCACAGCAGAGGCCGCTGCCAAGTTCTTCTTTGAACGAGTCTGGGTACATTTTGGAATCCCACAAACCATTGTCTCAGATCAGGACAGTTGATTTCTCAACACATTTTGGTCAAGCCTCTGGTCACTGCTAGACACCAAGCTCGCTAAATCCACGGCCTTCCACCCCCAGACAGATGGCCAAACTGAGGTCGTAAATCAAATGATCGTGCATATCCTATGCATGTATAATTCCAAGCACCCTCCCACATGGGATGAGAGTCTCCCCTCTGTTCAACATAGCTACAACCGAGCCCTGCATAGCTCAACCGACCACATCCCCTTTCAGGTGGGGTTGGGATTCCAACCATTGGGTCCCATAGATGTTGCACTACCCCTCGCGGTCACCTCGACCGATTCATCTCCTGCTCCAACTGAAGTTGACAAGCCACCCGGTTCATTGAGAGGATCCAATACATTCGTCAATAGGTTCAGGATATCCTACAGAAGTCTAATGACAAGTACAAGCAGTACCATGATCAACACCGGGTGCCACATAAGTTTCAGGTGGGCGACAAAGTTTGGTTGCACTTGCAGAAAGAACGCTTTATAGGACCCCATCGAAAGCTTTGCCCACTCTGTTATGGGCCGTACACCATCACCAAGGCTGTGGGTGATAATGCTTTCGAGCTCAACATTCCTCCTTTCCTTGGCTTGCACCCAGTGTTCAACGTGGATATCCTTTGACCGTATTTCCCACCATTATTGGACACCTCAGAGATAGCAGAACAACTGACACCAACAGAGCTTAACCCCGATTGCATACAACATGCATCCAATGATCAGATTGTGGACAAACAGATCAAGGGCACTCGCCAGCAAAAGATCCAACTTTATCGAGTTGTCAAAGCAGGGCAGCTCCTGCACCAAGGCAAGTGGCTCACCTGGGGCCAAATTCAACAGAAATTTCCTCATCTGATAGGGAAACTCAACGTAATGGAGACCATTGCTTCCTAAGGGGGGAGGATTGATCCAAATGGATGTCGGTGGCCTTCCACCTATTCCAACTGGCTCATTTTGGCAATTTTCTAGTTTGGCAGTTTTTTCCCTAGATTTCGGGTCCCTAACTTGACATGCCGTTTTGAGGCCCTAAACAACGTTTTTTAGGGCTCGCCACAGTCATAAAGACCTTTGATATATAGCATGAAAATGTGTAGTCCTCGGATAGACCTTTCCAACGGACTATCGTGCGCCTAAAACGAAGATCGTATGCAAAAGTTACGACCCCAGAAAGTCGATGTACTAACTTACCTAAACAGGGCTCACATGACTTTTGGTGCTTCATATCCTAGGGTTAGGTTTTTTGGATGTCTAGGGTTTTTGACATTCCTGTTTATTGTAAAAAGGCCTTCAAAGCCTCATTGTAATCATCTTCTTACGAATGAGTGCAACCGTCACATCTTTTCTTAGAGATAAGCCGCCGCCATTCTAGCAAGCTTGTTTCCGCTGCATTTTACAGTTTCAACTTATTTCCTTACTGAATAGAAACCAATTTCACTGTATATCTGTTATTCTGTGTTAAGCATCTTTTGATAATAATCTGTATTCATGTTGTTCTGCAAATATATTCCGGATCACAATAACATGGCACAAAAAAAAACCTACCTGCTACACTGAGCCTTGGTAAAGTTCAACTTCTATAGTTTTAGGCTTCATCCTCCTACAATGTCCAATTCCAAGGGGATCGTAGGAGAAAGTCTTCATTGGTTCATTTCACGTAGTGTGGAAATCTTAAGAACTGTTAAGTTTGGTAAATTTTGGATTAGGACATGGAATTTTGCTTTCTTCATGTGAAGTCTTAGGAGGTTGAAACCACCACTAAACATTTTTGAATATTAAATTGTTATGTTAAAAGTTGAAGTAAAGCAAAATAAAAGGTAAATTAAAGACATGCCAATTTAACATTAGCCCAAGGGATTAACTCAGCTAGTTATCATCAAAGTTATTGGGCATTTTGCTAGTTTAGCGCCAGTAGGTGCCTGGTTCGAAACCCCTTTGGTGATGTGCATTAGTTTACATCGACAGGTTTGTAGGTGTTATCCCCCACTTTCAGGGATAACTAGGAGATCATGTCTTGAGGCCCACAGGTCCTAGACATGGAGTACCGAGAGAAGGATCTACTTTAGCATGGCCCTGGAGGGCCCACCTTTTCTTTCTTCTAGCATCTTTGTCTTGTCAGCAACAACAACATCCATCACCATTGGCTTGGTCCTGTATCAGAAAAGGTTCTTGCTCCATGAGGTAATTAGTTCAGGTATCATGGTATGTGTCGCTTTGATCATCAAAACCTTTGAACATATGCATTTGATTCCTTTTATTTCTAACAACTGCTTGGATCTTACACTTGCCCACTTGACCATGTTTGGGGGGATTGACAAGGTGCCCTAGCAAGCTTGTGTCTGTAGGTTTTGGTTTGCCACTGGGGTGAATTCCTGAGAAGCCATCGTCCGCTCCCGTCATAGTACCACTTTTCCATCTCGTTTCTCGCTCACCTATCCCATTCCACTTGTCCAAACATTGGGTTGACCTAGTTTCAGGATTACACCTTATCTCATGGGAAGAAGGGGCTAAAGGCCCAGAAGGTAAAAGCAAGCTGGTAAAAGATAAAAGCCTAAAATAAGACCTCGAGATGCTTCGCCCAGGGATCCCCGAGAAAGCAATAAAAAGCTTCTCAGCAAGAAACAAGAGGGACACAGAAAAAATAATAAAACAAGACCTAACCAGAGGATAGGGGGTCTCATCACGAGCCAGCCTATTAGGTCCATGGGTATCTAACAGTATGACATTCCCATTAGCTGGTCACCACGCCAAGGCAGTGACTCTTGGTTGCATGGCCAAGGGAAAGGGGGTCTCATCACGAGCTAGCCTTCTCATTTATGTGAAAATACTTGTGGGTAACACTGTCACCACTGGTCACCACGCGAGGGCAGTGTCCCCTGATTAGCTCTTGAACAAAAAAGGCAATAAAAGATAAAAGAATAAAAGAATGTAGAATAAAAGGTAAGAATTGGCTTGAAAAAAATGCATCCATGACAGGTACAACTCGCCTTCTACAAAGGCATCCGCAGGTGACATTTTTGCTTTCTTGGCCCTCACTGCACCCCCATGTTTGGACATCCCCTGACCACATCACCCACCTACATGGCTTGGATGAGGTTTCTTTCGGGAACTTTCCTTCTTCTGTGGACACTAGCCCAATAGGACGTTTTGTCCTTTTCTCCAGACTTGTATTGTAGGCTCGTGTAACGTCTTTGAGCTGCTGATTGATGTACTAGGGATTTTATGCATATGTTTAATAATATTGATGATGAAATGTGATTGACATTGTTATGATCCTTGTGACTGATGAGCCCATGGAGGGCGTAGCTTTTGATGTGCAGGACCTTGCCTGACGGACAGGTACCATTTGGGCCAGTACACATGGGGAGATGATCAATTCGGACCTCCATGGGGCTGAAGAGCCCACCAGGTGGATGCTGAGACCCCATCAGGGGGCAGAGACAGGATGGAGATGGATCAAGGGATTTGCATCGGAGAAGAAGAGGATGTTCCACCAGAGGCACCCCGACACAGCTTGACCTAGGGGGGTTGAGCCCTTTTCAGTGAAACGTTGGCCTTGGAAGGCTTGGGACGTCACCCTTGATGACCATGACGTCATCCAGCCTATTGGACGTCTTGGGAGGCAGACTGAGCAACAGTGGCACGTGTGATAGGTTGTAGAAGCCCAAGGAGGGCTAACGTTTTGCTCAAGGATGCTTCATTTGCCCTAAAAAGGGGCTAACGTCTCCCTTAGAGGGGATTTTTATATCTTTTCAGCTCATTTAGGGTTTTAGTTTAACATTTTAATGTAAAACAGTATGATTTTCATATTTTGGCTTTGTCGACCTTTTACATGACCTAAAATGTAAAATTAGGTCATGGTACTATATAAATGAGGGATTTTTACCTTCATTTTTTCATCACAACGTACTCATTAGTAAGGTCTGAAATTTGCGCCCCCTCTTGGGTTATTGGCTGATTTAGTGATGCGCACTTGTTGAAGGAGGATTATTTTGGCATGTTTTGGCTTCTCTCTTGATGGAAGGTGTTACAACTAGGGTTTGCATTGATCTTTCTTGGTGAATTGTAAGTATTTTTCTGCAAAACTTCTTGAATGAATGGTTGTAGTTTAATTTCTTGCATGTATTTATAATTTTTTGCTTAATAAAACCCTAGGTGACAAGCACACAAGTAGGTCCTTGTCTCATGTCCCTATAGAGAGATTTTCAGCCATTGTTGAAGAAAGAAAGAGCCTAGTCGTAGCTACACTCCTATTTCTTCTTTCCCTTTTGCTAACCGTACCTTTTACAAGCTGAGAAGAAGGAGATGCCTTGAAGCCTAGGGTTTCTACACTTTGGGGTCGATTTTTCTAGGGTTTGCTGGTAAAGCCTTGCTGTTGCAACACTTTGTTTTATCAAACCCTCTGTTGATCTTATGGTAGCTTCGGGAGGTATGAACCTCTATTGTGACCTTTGACAAGATTAGAATATTCCGGAAGGAAGCAAAGAAATGAATGTAACCCTAGATGAGATGTCGGCTGAAGAAAGAGAATTAATATGAATTAATTATTACCCAGAAGGAGAAGTCCGCCCAGGCAAGTCTGTCAGGAATACTATAAATACAGGGCGCCAATCTCTCATTTGACACATTCTCAGAATTGCAGAAGTCACTTGTGCGCACTGTAGTTTGGCAGTCTTGTGCGCAAGTTCTGGGGAAGGTGTTGCGCCAGTGTTGGGTTGGACTATCTGATCAACTTTGGTTACTTTCTTGCTTGGTGCATTAGCCTTTCTTGGCTATTGGATTGCTACCAGGATTCTCTTCTCTGTCAAGGTCAAGGTGCTCGGAGGGTGGCTTCGGCCTATTGTTGGGTGACAATAGTGATATTGTCAATGGTAAAACAAGCACATTCTTCTATATTCTAACAGGTTATGGGCCCACACCTCCTTCATTCAGTCTAACCGCTGTAAGGAAACATAGCCATTAGATATTGAGCTCGTTGGGGAACTGCCACTAGGGTTACTAGCAGGAGCAGCTTTCAAGACACTGCCGCTAGGGTTACTAGAAGGAGCAGTTGCAGAAACCCTAAATCTCAGATCCGACACCTTGTGATGGAGCATCTCGCTCAAGGAGAAGATATTCAGATGCGCCCTAGTTCAACGCACCCTTTGGTTCTCTCAGAAGACAAAAACGTCAGAGTTGAAGTTTTGGATCAAGGCATGACCAACTACCAGTCAACCGAAGACATGAGTGAAAAGATCAATTTTCTACACTACTCAGCACTCACTGGAACGATTGAAGATGACATGTGGATAATCGATAGTGGAGCCTCTAGACACATGACGGGAGATCAAGCCAGACTCTCAAACCTAAATGAAAAGAAGACATCGTACAAGGTAGAGCTTGGAGACAAAAGCACTTACCCAGTCGAAGGATTTGGACAAGCCTCACTCAAGTTGAAAACGGGTAACAATGTTCACCTAAGCAATGTTTTATATGTACCTGGTTTAGAAAAGAATTTTGTATCCATATCTTGCCTAGAAGACAAAGGAAACATAATAGCTTTCGTGGATGGAAAAGTGTTATCTTGGCATACAGACTCCAGTATAGAGAATGCTAGGGTTATTGGAAGTCGTGAAGGAAATCTATATAGACCACTAGAACAAAATGAAGAAGCTCTCGTACATGATGAAGTCAATCCCAATGAGCTTTGGCACAGAAGGTACACTCACATTAACCATCAAGCATTACCTTTTCTCAAAAGGATGGTTGAAGGAATACCAGAGTTGCAGTCTACACATGAAGGAATCTGCAAAGGATGTGCCCTTGGGAAGAATATAAAGAAACCTTTCCCAAGCAACAACAACAGATTTAAGGAGATTCTAGATCTAATACACTCAGATGTTTGCGGTCCGATGCCAGTCAAATCTCTAGGAGGATCTTCTTACTACGTAATCTTCATAGATGACTATTCAAGAAAGACTTGGTTATATCTACTGAAGACAAAAGACGAAGTATTCAACAAGTTTCAAGAGTTCAAAGCAGAGATAGAAAATCTCACAAATAAGAAGATCAAGACGTTAAGAACAGATAATGGAGGAGAATACACATCAAAGGAATTCATTGCATTCTACAAAATGGTAGGGATTAGGAGGGAGTTGACTGTTCCTCATAATCCTCAACAAAATGGTGTAGTAGAAAGGAAGAACAGATCTATTGAAGAAACCGTAAAAGCCTTACTAAATGATCAAGGTCTATCCATGTTCTTATGGGGAGAAGCAACAATGACAACAATATATGTGCAGAACAGAAGTCCTCATCATATATTGAAGGACATGACACCAGAAGAAGCCTTCTCAGGTAAGAAACCTAACGTGGAAAACCTAAGAATATTTGGATGTCTTGTTTACTCTCACATTCCCAAGGATAAAAGGAATAAACTAGAACCCTCAGGAAAGAAAGGGATATTCGTGGGATACAGTGATTCATCCAAAGATTATAGAATCTATATTCCAGAACAACATAAGATCGAAGTCAGCAGAGACGTAACATTCAATGAAAAGATGGCTTTCAAGAAATCCATAGAAGAAACTATAGAAGAAGAAGAGATTGAAGAACCTAATGAAGAAAGAACAGGAAATGAAAATGACGAAAAAGAACAACCTGATCATCCTATGGAACCATGTGAAAACACTGATTCAGATATCGTACCTAAGACCAAGAAACGATCAGCTTGGCTTGAAGCTACCTTACAAGACGCATAAAGACTCAAGGTTCCAGAAGGAACATTCAAAAAGAGCAAGAGGCCTAAAAGATTCTCAAGTTACACAGCATATATGACGAAGCTTCTAGATGAAGAACCTACCACATTTGAAGAAGCAGTACAAATTTACAAAAGGGACAGTGGAAAGAAGCTATGACGGAAGAACACCAATCCATTATGAAAAATGATGTATGGGAAATCGTACCCAGACCTAAAGAGAAATCAGTGGTAACTTCAAAATGGGTATATAAGATCAAACGTGCAGCAGACGAAAGCGTGGATAAATACAAGGCAAGATTTGTAGCTAGAGGGTTCTCCCAGAAGGAGGGAGAAGATTATGACGAAACTTTTGCTCCAGTTGCTAGATACACCTCCATTAGAGCTATCATATCTCTTGCTGCTTCCATGGGATGGAACCTACATCAGATGGATGTAAAGATAGCTTTCCTCAATGGAGCTATCGAAGAAGAAGTATATATTGAACAACCTCAAGGGTTTGAGGTACATTCCAGAGACACTCACGTTTGTAGATTAAAGAAAGCCCTATATGGACTCAAGCAAGCTCCAAGGGCTTGGTACGCCAGAATGGACAACTATCTAACGAGACTTGGTTTCTCCAAGAGTCATGCAGATCCAAACCTTTACTACAAAGTCGTGGAAAATGCACTTGTAATTCTACTACTATATGTTGACGATCTATTCATAATAGGGGAAGAGTCTCTCATCATCCAGTGCAAGAAGGAACTAGCTTCTGAATTTGATATGAAAGATCTATGTCTCATGCATTATTACTTGGGACTAGAAGTATGGCAGAAGCTTGGTGAAGTATTCCTTGGATAAGGAAAGTACGCAATAAAGATCCTTTAGAAATTTAGAATGATGGATTGTAAGTCCATGGACACTCCTATGAATACTGATATAAGAAAAGTGAAAGTTCCAGATTCTGATCCAGTAGATCCATCACTATATCGACAACTAATTGGGTCATTGATGTATTTGGTAAATACGTGACCAAACATTTGCTTTGCCGTGAATACACTAAGCCAGTCCAGGTGGAACCAAGACATGAGGATTGGATAGCTGCAAAGCATGTCCTAAGATATATTCGTGGGACAATAAACTATGGCTTAAGATATACCGTATCTAGTGCTATACAACTTCATGGATTTACAGATTTAGATTGGGCAGGAAGTGCAGAAGACAAAAAGAGTACTTCAGGAGTGTGTTTCAACTTGGGCTCCGCTATGATATCTTGGGGCAGTAGGAAACAAAAGTCTGTCGCACTCAGCACAACAGAAGCAGAATATATCGCAGCATGTGGAGCATGCACAGAAGCAATATGGCTGAGGAAACTAATCTCCGATTTATTTGATCATATTCCAGAGTCTACCATAATACATTGTGATAATTAGAGTTGTATAAGATTATCAGAACATCCAGTGTTTCATGAAAGGTCGAAACATATTGAGATCAAATACTACTTTATTCGAGATAAAGTCCAGGAAGGAGAAGTAAAGCTCCAGTACATCCCCACAGATGAGCAGACGACAGATATCCTGACAAAGCCTTTGTCCATAATAAAGCTTGCATATTTTTGAGAGAAGATGGGGATCGTGGAAATAACTCCCTTAGTTGAAAGGGAAGAAATGACTCTCTAGGTTAGGAGGGAGCACTGAAAATATTATTGAAGACATTCATTTTTAAGGTTGAAAAATAGTCCAGCTTGGGCAGATTCTTTCCTGTTCAGAAAATGGATTGAGATTTCCGACAGACAACAATTTCCCATTGTCGTTAACATGGGAAATGGTCCAGATTGCTGATGTATCATAAACATCGACTTCCCATTGTGGTTAATATGGGGAGTGGTCTAGGGTAGTCTCTCTTCTTGAGGGTTACTCAAGAAGATTGGCCCGCCTCGTCGGACAATGATTTCTCATTGTGGTGAACATGAGGAATGGTCCGTTTTGGAGGTTGATACAGGACGATCTTTTCCTCTTGTGGTTAACAGAGGAAATGGTCCGGACAGTCATTCCTTAGGGTGTATTCATTCTCTCCAGGTTGCACTTTGTTTTGTTAGAATATAGAAGATGGTGTGCTCGTTTTTCCATTGACGATACCTTCGTCACCCAACCATAGGCCGAAGCCTCCCTCCGAGCACCTTAACCTTGGCTGAGAATTCCTCCGGAAGCAAACCCTAGGCTAGATAGCGAAACAAAGAGTAGCGCACCTTTCCCCAAGGATAGCGCATCACAAAAGGATGATCAGATAGTCCAAACCCTAGCCAAGAGATATTCAAGCCAATACTGAAAACTTGCTGCTGTTGCAGCTGCACCAACAACTCTCCTCCAAACCTGTGCACAAGACTGCAACTGCAGTGCGCATCAAACTGGGAACTGCAATTCTGAGATGCTGTCAAATGAGAACTGGCGCCCTGTATTTATAGTGGTTCTGCCAGTTTTGCTGGGGCCGACTTCTCCTTCTGGATATGTGTCTCTTCAGTATATTATTATTAATTCTGGCCGACTTCTTCTCTTGGAGGCTAATAACCTAATATAAATTATCTTCTTGAGCCGACAAGGCTTCTAGGGTTATTAGCCAACTCATTAGGGTTTCTCTTGCTTCCCAGAGTCTTCTATTTTCGTCAGGTTCACACGTGGGGGTAAATACCTCCCGCAGCTACCATAATATTAACATGTTTAGTGTCGGAGGAATGGCCCAGGGTGGGGAATGGTCCAGGCTCAACAATCAGGGACAAACATTCTTTAGGGCAGATTCATTCTCTCCAGGTTACACTTTGTTTAGTGTCGGAGGAATGGCCCAGACTCATAAATCAGAATAATCATTCTTCCTTGTTTGAGAAGAATAGGGCAGATAACCCATTGCTGATGTTCTACTTCGAGGGCAGATATTCTTTCAGATCTCACAGATGTGAGTGAAAGATTGGCCCAAATGATTCAGTTTATTTTAACAATATTTTTTGTGCAGGTTAACATCAGATGATTGTTATGGAGACTGCTTGTCTCCATACAGTAGAGATATACTACTGTGGTGGATATGTTCCACTGTTTGGACTGTGTGTCACAGTTTGAGTAGTTGTGTGCTACCTCGGATAAACACAGTTGTGTTCTATCAATTGATATTGTACCAGTTGACATGGAGATTATCCATTTAGATAATAATGACGGTGCTCGTGATACTACTAGTTGAATGGTCTGTTTGTGCTCAAGACCATTATCAGTTATACCTCCCTAGCTAGGAGGGAGTGTTGATATTATGGTAGCTTCGAGAGGTATGAACCTCTATTGTGACCTTTGACAAGATTAGAATATTCTGGAAGGAAGCAAAGAAATATATGTAACCCTAGACGAGATGTTGGCTGAAGAAAGAGAATTAATATGAATTAATTAGTACCTAGAAGGAGAAGTCGGCCTAGGCAAGTTTGTCAAGAATACTATAAATACAGGGCGCCAGTCTCTCATTTGACACATTCTCACCATTGCAGAAGTCACTTGTGCGCACTATAGTTTGGCAGTCTTGTGCGCAAGTTCTGGGGAAGGTGTTGCACCAGTTTTGGGTTGGACTATCTGATCAACTTTGGTTACTTTCTTGCTTGGTGCATTAGCCTTGCTTGGCTATTGGATTGCTACCTGGATTCTCTTCTCTGTCAAGGTCAAGGTGCTCAGAGGGTGGCTTCGGCCTATGGTTGGGTGGCAATAGTGATATTGTTAATGGTAAAACGAGCACATTCTTCTATATTCTAACACCCTCTTGTCTCAGTTTATCTTTTATGCTAGCCGTTTTTCCATCTGAACTAAGGAAGGAGGAGAGAGCACTGAGGCCTAGTTCACCTACACCAAAGTGAGCCTCTCTCCCCTAGGGTTTTCACTTTGAGGCCGTGCCTTAGCAACACCTCAAAGTATCTCCCTCTAGTCCTTAGCCGTTTTTGTCTCCTTCAGCTCATGCGTCCTTCACTATTGACTCCATTTAACCCTAAGGCACTGATCCTAAGAGACCTCATGCCTTGAAGCGACTTAATCAAAAACTACTTTCAAACTCTTGAATCAAACCCTAACTACGCTAACCCTATATGCTGTCGTCATCTTTACCTATAAATCACTAGTGCAGCTAGACATTGTCTTTATGAGGAATTGAATAATGATTAAAGGCATTAATTGAATGAAGTATTGATTTATTGTATTGAATGCCACATTGTTCTAGTATCTTTTGGTGAAGTGATACTTTCCACTTGCTATTTATAAACATTGACTTCGTCAATATTTATTGCTAAAATTGCTTATATGTTCATCAGATAGTCATCTCTTTATATGAAGTACTAACCCATTGAATTAGCTTGCATATATCATTTGCTATTGCTTTGTCTCAGGCAGGTATATCTTTGGGGGGTTTTACTTTATTATTGGCTTTTTAGCCAGGACTATCTGCTCGGTGGTGACTTGTGAGGGCGGAAATCTATCCTTGTCTTTTATCCTACTGCCTCCTCAAAACCCCAGGTCACCGGGGACGTCTCCCCTTGGCCTCACCTCCCTAAAGAGAAAGAACCATCCCATTGTGGTGACATTGGGTGGGATTGGTTCCTGTTACGCCAGTTTGGCCTTCAAACCTCAAGCTTTTATCCTTGCTACAAACTGTGCGATAACAATAGGGATGCCATACCTAAATGCGGGGCAGCATCCCTTGGGTTTCCCCGCAATATTTTCCTTGGAAAAGAGTGTGTCAATTTAATATAACAAGTTAAGTATAAAAGCCAAGAAGTCTTATTAGTTGATTGAGGAGCAAAATTGATGTTTGAGAAGCAAATTCAATACTGTGTGTCGAAGTTGCTCATCGAATTTAAATTCAATGCTCCTAAAATATGATGTAGTGCATCAAATTTACTCCTAAGTCAACTTATAAGACTTCTTGGTTCTCATGTTTAACTTATAATATTAATTTTTTAAAGTAAAAGTTAACAAAACGATAAGAAGTTAATTTTTTATAAAATTTTTAACATTACAGCTACAAGTTAATATTCTAGGATGCTTTGTGGTGGATTTTCAAGATTTCAACATTTTAGCACTAAAATAAACCAATGTAGACTTTCTCCTATGATCCCCTTGGATTTGGACATTGTGGGAGGATCAAGCCTAAAAATATACAGGTTAAAAAGTTACTGCAATTCTGTCTAGTAGGTGGTTTGTTTCTGTGCCCTATTATTTCAAGAGGGGATGTCAACCACTTCTAAAATCTGAGGAGGTTACTCAAATTTGAGGAAGGTTCCACCGATTTCATTCATATTTCAAAATGGATGTTTATATTTCGAATTATTGTTATAACTATATTTTGAGTACTATGTTTAAAAATAATGAAAGGTTTTTGTAATCTTTATAGTGATAAAAGATTTAATTTATACTTTTTCATATAAATAGCTAAAGCTATACAAAAGTATTGGATATTTAGTAATTTTAGTGATTTTCATATTACATTTTTTTTTTTAAAATCAACATAATAAATTTCAAAGCATATAAAATAGAACTTTTCTATATATATATATATATATATATAATGGCTAATTTGGAAAAAGCATCTCCAAGTTGTTAAGTGATGCATTAATATGTGATTTAAACTTTAAAGAATATACATACTTTATGTATGTTACAATAGATTCCATTCTAAAAATGGACAAAAATTATGATTTTATGGTCAACGACAATTGTGAAACATCTTGAAATTTCTTCGAACTTCCAAATAGACCATTTGGAAAAAGCATCTCCAAAAATTTACCCCCAAAAATGGTCTATTTGGAAGTTCGAAGAAATTTCAAGATGTTTCACAATTGTCGTTGACCATAAAATCATAATTTTTGCCCATTTTTAGAATGGAATCTATTGTAACATACATAAAGTATGTATATTCTTTAAAGTTTAAATCACATATTAATGCATCACTTAACAACAACGACAACAATAATAAAAATCACGAAGGGTCATAATCCGCCACCCTCGTGCTCAACGAACGAATATATATATATCATGATGAGAGTTCTTGTAAATCACCATTCAATGATTTTTTTAATGATTTTTGTAATTTTGTGAAATACATATCCTAGGGAAACCCATTGAGTACATCCTCTCATTCCGAGGATGGTACCCAAGGTAAACTATATTCTTTAGCGCTCAAGGCCAATGCGACAATTGACTCATTAAAAGCTCAACATGTCACTTGTGGGAATTGATCCTGGGTGGGGAGGATAACACTCATCTCAACCACCCAGGCTAGACCCAATTGACCATTCAATGATTTGTTTAATAACATTATATATTGCAAATATATCTGTGGTTTAAGTAATAGCAACATTGTGCTTATTTCATTGGTATCAGAGCCACTATTTTGGAAAAATTCTGGGAACCATTCTGCCACTCACTAGGCCGTCTTTAGTTGTCACATCATCAAACCACCACTCTAATTGCCACCGTTCCAACCACCATTCGCTTCTACCCATCTATCATCATCATGTCTTGGTTGCCTTTCCTTTTCAACCGCCTTTCCATCATATGTGTTGCATTCCTTAGTTGCTGTCATTGTGGAGATATCCCCATGTGATTTTCCTTGGAAATAAAATATGTCAATTTAATACAATTGGTTAAGCATAAGAGCCAATAAGTCTTATAAGTTGATTGAGGAGCAAATTTGATGCTTGAGAAGCGAATTTGTTACAGTGCATCGAATTTTCTCATCGAATTCAAATTCAGTGCTCTTAAATTGCGATGTAGTGCATCAAATTTACTCCCAAATCAACTTATAAGACTTCTTGGTTCTTATGTTTAACTTATAATATTAAATTCTTAAAGTAAAGGTTGACAACAGGTAATTAATTAACTTTTACTTAAATTTTTAACATTACAAGTTAATGTTCTAGGATGTTTGGTGGGATCTTTTCAAGATTTTAACATTTTAGCGTTTGTGAAATGAACCAATGTAGACTTTCTCCTATGATCCCCTTGGAGTTGAACATTGTGGGAGGATGAAAGTGAAAAGTATAGAAGTTAAAATTTACCACAATTTAGTCTAGTAGGCGGTTTGTTAAACTTTACCACTTATGAAGTTTGAGGAGGTTACTCAAATTTGAAGAAGGTTCCACCAATGTCATCTATAATTTGAAATGGATGTTTATATTTTGAGTTATTGTTATAACTATATTTCAAGTAATTTGTTTAAGAATAATGAAAGGTTTTTGTACTATTTAGAGTGATAAAAGCTTTAATTTATAATTTTTTAACTTTTCCATATAAATAGGGATTGTGAGAATTTTATATTTAGTAATTTTAGTGATTTTCTCTTTCATTTAAAAAAAATCAACTTAATAAATTTCAAAAAGTAAAAAATAGATCTTAAAAAGATAATTGTCTTGCATTAAAAAACTAAAATTGATGATTTTTGTAATTTAGAATTTTTAATTTTTAAAAAACTTGTCTATCTATAAAATGGCTATTTTGGAAAAAGCATCTCCAAAATTTCACCCAAAAAATTGTCTATTTCAAGATGTTTCAAAATTGTTGTTGATCATAAAATCATAAATTTTGCCCATTTTTAGAATGGAATCTAATGTTACATAGATATAGTATGTGTACTATACATTACACACTTATACTTGTATGCGTATATTATAAATTACATACTAAATTACTAATACATTACTCATTAATAATAATAATAATAATAGTAAAATCACCATTCAGTGATTTATTTATTTTTTGATCAAGAAGTATTTTTCTTATACATAATATGCAAAACATTTATAGAAATATACAAAATGCTCTAGTGGACAGAGCATGACAGTGTTCACAAAATCATCAAGCCGTATGACTACATGGATGTAAACTTGTAACCTAGATATAGACCTTATAGAACTAAATAAAGAAATATACAACTAGATACATAGTAGGTGAGAAGTAAAAACACTTGATAATGTCTGCTTTGAAAGCTTGGCCTAACATAGAAAGTCAAAATACTAGCTAACATGAAAAAGGTGCAAAAGAGCTGCTTCACTACCCTTCAACATTGGCTTTTTTTGCATTGCTTGTACCTTCATTCTCCTGCAATAGGTTTTTAGGAGGGTTTTAACTTGTGCGAGCTCCTTGATTTGCTTGTGTAGTTCCTTAGAGAGGGGAGTGAGGGTCCTTTCTAGATAGGACAACAGATCAATAACTGACTCCCTGAACTGTTCCTGGGCATCCATGCTAGAAGCAACACAAGATCTAGTATACCACATCATGTTAAGTGTCTTTTCCCTCAGTATTCATGGGGTCTTCCATAGGAAAATTAGAGAGGGGAGGGTCTTTCATTTTCCTTCCTTTTGCAACTAACCAAGTTGGTTAGGAGGGATTTAACCTATGAGAGCTCCTTGTTTTGCTTGAGCAGCTCCTTCGAGAGGGGAGTGAAGGTCCTTTCCAGATAGGACAACATATTAGTAATCGACTCCTAACTGTTTCTTAGCATCGAAGCTAGAAGCATCAAAAGATTTGATATACAAAATTATGTTAAGAGTACTTTTGAAAAGGGTGCATCTGCCCTGAGTATTCATGGGGGGTCTTCCGTAGGAAAATCAGAGACTGGAGGGTCTTCCATTTGCTTGTCTTTTGCAGCTAACCAGGGGTTCTCATCCATCTTACCAACCTCAGAGTAGGCCACATTTGAGTGAGTGCGTTTGAAGGCAGAGTGCTTTTGTTTGTTGTGGGATTCAAAGAAAGGTGGGATGCCTTTATAAAAGAGACCCTCCTTTGTATAATCATCATTGGAGTCATCTATGTCAAAGGTTAGGGTAACACTATGCTTTTGGGCATGCCCCACAGACCTATGAATATTCTTACCCTTGCTTTGAGGAGTGGGTGTTTGGCCTTCCTTATCATCCTTACCTCTCTCTCTTTGGAGCTTAGGGCTTTCCCATATGAGAATGGGGAAACGTCGTTCCATGGGTGTGAGAGGGGGAGTAGATCAAGGATTAGACAAACCAAAGCATAGAGAAAACCTGGCATGGAGAAAACCTGGTACTAAACCTTACAATCCTTCTAAGGAGATGAACTAAGTGTCGAGCAATGGCAAAACTACAGATTTAAAAACAAAAGCCAAACAATAACAAAGAGGTCTCCAACTGCGGGTCGATAGCTAGACTTACCGGAATAGTAGAGAGGGTGAATATTGAGAGTTTCTCAGCGCATTGTTTATGATGAGTATACATGTCCACTGAGGGCTTGTCTTTATTCTTCCATACCTTAATTCAGTAATGATGAGCAATGATTTGGAGGCTTACTTAAATTGAGATGTCTTTTGAATTAGGTATGATTAAAAAACCATGTTGAACAGGTCTAGGGTTGAGGAGTGATGAAAACATGAGTGCAAAGAGGGTCAGAGTTTGGGGCATTCAATTCATTATTGTCTAACTAAGGCAACCTAATGGTACTCTCCCTGGTTGTCCTTACTTCAATAACTAGTAGCCTGCTTGTGTCACAAGCATTGCGTTGGTGATATCGCCAGTGGTTCTTATCACTTGATCTGGGGCAACATTTAGTGAATTTTTCAATAACATAATATATTGTAGATATATCTATGTTTTTAAGTAATCGCACCATTGTACTTATTACATTGGTATCAGAACCACTTATTTAGCAAAAATGTGTTAACCATTCCACCACTCACTAGGTTGTCTTCAACTGTCGCACCATTGAGCCGCCACTCTAACCGCTACTGTTCTAGCCACCTTTGACTTCTACCCCATCCACTGTCATCACGTCCTAATCGCCTTTCCTTTTAAACCATGTCATACACGTTGCATTCCTTAGTTGCTGCCATCATGGAGACATCCTTGCAATGTGCTGTCCATCATCCCTCTAATCCATACCTACAACTACTAAAGTGTGGTCATAATTCACTTAGCATAGGATGGATAACATCGAAACCATTGACAAGGAAAGACTTATAGAAAAAATGGTAGAAAAAAAGATTGTGAGCAGATACATTGAATGAACAAAGTGATTCTAATCAATGCTGTTTTCTAAATGAATAAAAATCTAGATATGTTACAACATGTCAGAGTGAGGACATTGAACAACGGAGTTTAAGATTTGATGATAAGAAGGATAATAAATTTTGCAAGTGTGGCGAGAAATGGCTACTAAGTCATAGATTTGAATCAAAACAATTATATCATTGTAGGATTGTAAATGCAAAAGAAGTAGAGCCCTTTGATGGAGGAGAATCTGATGACAACGAAGCCTTTCTAGAAAATATGATTAGCAACAATGACATGCACGGGGAAACCTTTAAAGAAATAAGAGTTGTTGTTCCAAGAGAAAGTTATAGCTCGAACAGAAGACACACGGGCACCTACAATTAAATATACTCCACCTTATCTAAGGAACACTGATAAGACCCAAGTCCCTAGGCATGAAAAACCCAGGAACTAAATTGTTTTGGTAACAAGAAGATTGGAGCCCAGGACCTTGAAACTCAAAGGAATGATACAAAAATAGAAATGTCACAACATTGATAAACTTCGTAAGTACACACAATTTTGTCGATGTCAATGTCGCCAAAAAACTAAGCCTTTATGTATACCTTGCGAAAGATCTCACTACCACAATTGCAGAGGGACAATAAGTCAAAGGAGAGTAGAAAGATGCCATAAGATTTCTGTACGAATACAAAACTTGGAATGTAGACATGATTCAATGCTCTACCACTTGGTGGGATGAATATGGTGTTAGGAGTAGAATGGTTTAAGCAATTGGGTACTTACATCATCAACAACAATTCATGGAATTCAAATGGTAAGGGAAGAACTATAATTATATGGTTTAGAAACCTTATATCACAAGGTAGCTTTGTGGCAATTAGTGGAGAAAGAAAGTTTCCAAGAAAACCCATTTACACATCAAAGTCATTTAAGATAACATCATACTAATGATCACCAATATATTGCATTAAGAGGCGAGACAAAAAACATAGACGCAATTTAATCGCATTGCAAACAAACCTTGCAAACATTCAAGCTCAAGTCCAAAACCAAGGCGACCCTCCATAACTGAAGATGAAAGTACTAGGGAGGACACTTCAAGAAGAGGGAATCACCCAAGGTAACTCTCCTAAGGAATGGTTCTAGGATAAATCATCTTTGAAGGGAGAGGCAATGTAAGATACATAAAATATGTATAAATTACATGCTAATGCATTACCTAATAATAATAATAATAATTTATCAACAAGGGTCATAACCCTTCACCCTCATGACCAGTCAATGAATATATATACAGTCACTAGAGATTTTGTTATTTCACCCTTCAATCTTATTCAATAATATAATATATTGCAAATATATTTGAGTTTTGAAGTAATAGCAGCGTTGTTCTTATTACATCTAAAACTTCTAATTTGCAAATTGGCTCTTATATTCACAATGATGTTTCAACTTTTGTGTTGAATTACTCTCAATTTTGCTACTAATTTCCACCTGCATCCACTTCCATTAGATGCATTTTTGAGTCTTATTTTAGGCTAAAAAGGACAGAAGAATCTCTAGTAGATCCCTCAACTATCCCAACAACTTTACTTATGATCCTTAAAGAGGGCATTGTAGGTCCTTTCATCTTTATAGGCTTATGTTGTGATCTAGTGAGGGGGCGGGGGGGGGTGGGGAGGGGTGTTGCTAATCTCTCACTTTCCTCCAAAATCTAAGCTATTGATATACCCTCCCCTTCATTGGGGTGTCAATTCTGTATCCAGTATGAAAAAGGCCTAGGCATGCATATTTTCATGTTTCGAAAGCAAAAAGGTCACAAGATGCTGGATAAAAGCAAGAAATGTATCTTTGTAGGTTAATCTAAAGAGTGTATGGTATACTAATGCTTTGTCTTAGAAAATAAGCCTATAGTTTTTAGTAGAGATGTTATGTTCCATGAACATCATAGCCATGATGATTCAAATGAGATTGAAGTGATCTGTTGAAGTCAAAAATAAGAAAGTTGTAGAAGTTGCTCCAAGTCAAGAAGGCTGAATCTGTCCATAATCAAGTGATATTGACATACCTACAAGAAAATTTAGAAGCAATTGAAGGATTCAAAGCCACAAGAATTACCTAAATGCAGTGAAGGAAACATAAAGTCATGAACACTGTAGTAATCAACCTTATAGTAATTTTTTTTTGGGAGTAAGCACATCTTTTATTAATCAAAATACATGTACAAAAGAAAAAAATATGAAAATACGTACTAAAAACAAAAATCAAGTCATCTTCCTTAGTGCTACTAACACTGAGAGACGATCTAATTATGCAAAGACATTGGCTTTCTTGGCATCTATAGCCAAAAGAAAACCCTTATCTTGGAGTTGAAGATGTGCCTCTTCCTACCAAACCCTGGGAAGGAAGGAACTCAACTAACCTCATTGTCGATGATACACTTATATCTTAGTTTCTAGAGAGTCTGACTTAATTCCAAAGACCCATGCAAATTGAAAGAATCAACTGTTTAGAGTCACCCACCAATGCAACCCGTCAATGGATATTCCCGTGGGAGGTAGAGATAATCTATCTCTGAACTTGCTTCCAACATTCTTTGGCTACCTGACATTCCCACAAAATTTGCTCAAGATACTTTGTTTTAGCACATATCAAATACTAGTCGTTTGTAAAGCCACTTTTCAATTAACGAGGTTTTGTTGGCAATAATTGATAAATGACCAGCGAAGCAACAACTCGTAATTTATAAGATAAGCAAAAATATCATACATTATGAAGTCTTTGTATCCACATCATCTTTTGGTTCGAAGAGGCCCACCTATCATTTAGAGTTGCTGCTAGTGGCACCCTTTCATGCAACAAAGAATACAATTTTTTGGAATCATAGTTTTGGATTGTCTTATGAGAGGACCAACACTAGTCTGTCCAAATTGGACCCTATATATCTATATATTCGTCTTGAACAACTCCCAAATAGACAACCTGTTTGAAGTAAGAAGGGCCTTCTGGTAATCTAACAACTTCCATTTCAACCATGATTTGACATTAGAATCCAAAAGTCTTTTGAAAGGAAGATGCCTTTCCTTCTTAATTTGAGAGCTTGATAGTGAGCGATTTTAGGAACACAATGATCTTGAGTCTTTTAGCTACAGATAGGGCACAAGCTCAAATTCACAAACCTAGCCACAAACCCCCACATGATCCAAATGTCCTTCGAAATAAAAGAGCCTTGGATAGTAAACAACCAAAGAGAGGAAACAATATCGCATAGGCTACAAGAAGCATGAACCTTGAAAGTATGTCGTACTTGCAAAATTATTTACCTCGATAAAACATGCTAAGGAGCCAAGGTGTCCAACCACCTCACAATCCACTTAGATGCTAAGATTTTGTGTTGAGAAGCCACATCAATCGAACCCAATCTGCTTTCCTCCTGAAGAAAAATTCATGCATGTCATTGGACCATAGGTAAGTCCCTTTCACCTCTATATTTAGCCCACAAGAAGGTCCTTAACATTTTTTCTAGCCTACCAAACTGAGCTCGAGTAGGAAACCAATAAGAAATGTAGTAATCGTGTGAAGCTTGTAAAATTCTATAGATCATTGATAATTTTCCCATGAATGGAAGATCCTTGTATTGCCAAATGGTGAAGCTTAATCTATAATTTTTGAAGACACCAATCACACATGGCCATAAGGGAGAGACCTGAACCAAATGGGATTGGTAGATAGAGGACATAACTTCAGCAAAAATAAAATTTCAATGCAGGATCCATATTGGGGGGTCACCTAAACTAGTAAGCCAAATATTTGTTTTCTTATCACTCACTGCCAAGCCTAAAGCATAATAAAACACATATAAGTGGTCTTTGGTCGAGTCCATGGAAGCTTGGTCAACCTAAATTGAGATGAGAAAGTCATCGATGAAATGGTTGTTGACCATCTTTGATTCCCTCAAGAAGGCAATACCGCTAATCCTTCCTTATAATATGGAAACCTCCTACAAATATTGTCGAGGGTCAACAACCAAAGCTTACAAATATGGGGTTAGTGGACATCCCTGTCTAATATAGTGGTGAAAAATAATCCTATTTGAAAAGGAGCCATTAACCGAGACAAAAGAAAAAGCATGAGAAAAGAGAGTATTCATTGTGGAGAGACACTTGGAGCCAAATCCAGAGATTGAAGCATTTATGCAATAAATGACTACTCAACCCTATTCTATACATATATCAAAATCAATCTTGAGAACGAGGGAATTCTGATGAGCTTCTCAAGCTGACTCCATGGTCCCCTATACATGATTCAATGTAAGATGAGAGTCATGAGAGATTGGTATTTGTGTATACTAGGTAGCGCAACTTGGGCTCCCTTGATGTATTGCTGCAACATGCTATTTGATGAATGCCATTTATTATTCTCCCCATGTATTTTGTGTTTTTATGTGTTTGTTTCATGTGCATACGTGATTCTAAAATTCAAACAGATTAAACTCGATTCTAAAACTTTGATAAATTACCATAAGTGAAAGCTTCCCTTTCCATTTGGAAAAGATCATTGCCCACTGCATCTCACATGCTCTTAAAAAATTCACAAGGCAACTGATCCAGACCTTTGACCTAGAGATTTATGATTCTTCATTGACATCAAAGTTGTTAAAAGCTCTTCGTAAATTGAGGATCTGCATCGAAGCATTCCTTTTCTATAGGAAATCGAAATAGAGCTTGGAAGTCTTGTCACCTTCCTAAATCAACTGAAGACCACCTGTGCTCTCCTAGCAACATATTCTTCTTCATTTCTAATAAAGTGTTATAGTTTTGTTGCTTCCTTTGGAAGAGTTGTGTTAAATAAGTCCTCTTCTAGAAATCCAAACCTCTTCTAGCTTTCTCCTTGCTTCTTTAATCTCTTTGTTTCGGTTTCATCCCACGAATCTTGCCCATCCTCACATAAACTTCACAGTCCACAAATAGTAGATTCCCACCAAAGGATCCAACCCCTCTCCCCCTGATGTCTAGAACAAAGCTTCTAAACCCTATGCACAAAGGCCTTGAAATCGTCTGAATCTAGGTTAGAGATATTGAGCTCGAGCATTGAAAATGTAAGATCATTTGAAGGTCCTCCAAAGGAGATAGAATTACTTATAGGAAAATGATCAGAACCCACAAAATTTATAACCATATCCATTGGCCTCATCTTTACTGTACAGGTGAGCCCCTCATTAGGGCCATAAAATCTGTTTAATCTAGCTTGCACCCCGCCTTTCCCTTGACACACATTGCTTGTAATGAATAATCCTCCATAGTCCATGTTACCCCCCTCAGCCTAGGGGTAATTAAGGAGATCATGTCTCGAGGCCCACAGGTAGCATACATGGAGTGTCGAGAGCCAAATTGACTAGCAAAGCCCCGCAGGGCCCCTCCTATCTTGATTTGCACCATTGGTCATCACCAACAACATAGAAACATCCATCACACTGGCCTAGCCCTAGAGGACAACAAGTCTTGCTCCATGAGGTAATAAGTCTGGTTTCATGGTAAGTGTCACTTTAATAATTGAAGCATTTGAATATGTTGCAAAGAATCCTTTCTTGATTACAAACCATTTGCTTCGAAATTATACCCTTTGCCTTATTTAGCCTTGGTGGGTGTCATCACGTCCTAGTAAGTTGGTCACCCTCAGGAATGGGGTGCTACTGGGGGGTTCCTTGAATAGTCATTGTACCATTTGTTGGGATTTGGGTACCTTGGAAAGTGGTCCCCATGTGGTTATGAGTCTCTAAGCACAAAGGAGGAAGACTATTACCCTTGTACTTTACTTTATGATTCTAATTTCACTTTGACTTAGGAGATTTAAGTCAAAAGTGAAATGTGTCACTTAAGCATTAAAGTGACAATTAATTCACAATGTGGGTGAATTAGTAGACATAAAGCAACTAAGGAAAGTGGGTTTCCTTAGTGAGATTTTTGGATGAGATCTCACCCATTGATTACACTTGGCTAGATTGGATCTAGGCCATTGATCTATTAGGGCTTGGCCAAAGGAGGCTAAAGTGAGGGTTTAGTGCATTTTGAGATTCATTCTTCACTTCTGAGTTTTTGGAGAAGAGGAGGGGTGCATTTCTCAAGGAGAGGAGGGCGCACTTGATGAGGGTTTGAGTAGAAACCCTTGAGAGCTTGAGGAGGAAGCTCTTGTTGACTTGAGCTTGCATGGAGAGGTTATACATGGAGGTTTAGCTTCCATTCCTTGGAGGGCACATGCTACATGGAGGAGGGGCGCATTTACTAGAGGAGGCACACATATTCCTTGTTATGCTCACTTGGAGAGGAAGAGAGGGAGCCTTGAGATGAGGTCAGTTGCATGAGGAGGCTAGAGCTTGGGCGCATGCTTTCATGGAGGGAGGCATTCAACTATTAGCCTCGGTTATTTAGTGGGGAGCTTTCATATTTGAGGAGGGCGCATCATTAATGGGGAGCACTTTCACTTGTCAGATTGCAGTGAGGTCTGTTTCAGAGGGAGGCTACTCATCAGTGCTTGATTACCGTGGAGGGGTTTCCAGATCAGAGCTTCCAGTTGGCATCTGTAGCAGTTTTGGTGGATTTGGCAGCATTTATGAGGGGCGCACCATGCTAGGGCTCTCTTGCTTGGTTTGGACTTGTACTTCAGCTTGAGACAAGCTGCTATTGTAACAGGTTCATCTATATTTTGTACTTGTTGTATTCCATCATCTATTTCCCCATTATATAGACATATATCCCAAACTGGTTTTCCCTCGGGGTTTTTATCTAGGGTCATGTTGACCAAAAATACCTGTGTCAAATTTATGCATGCTTAGAAGTGTAGATCAACATTTTGAAGTTAAAAGATCTAGAGGTAGTGTTATGTGTTTTAAGTTATATTGCATGTGCTAACATTGAGTAAAGAAAACACGTGCAAGGGCACCTTAAAAGAGCACTTAACGATCAAAATATTGAGCAGAAAGTTGGGTGACTGTTTGCTGTCCTAAAACAGCAAGAGAAGACAACCACACAGTTGAAACTTAGAGCCATACTAAGGTCAAAGACAGACCTTAGGTGGCAGCCTCATAGGACCTCAAAAAATCTACACCATTCCCGATCATACTTATCACTTTCCATACTTCTTCCATTTCGTCTCCTCATCTTTTGGGTTTTCAGGCGTATTGAGCCAAGAAGGGAATGCACCTCATTTCATGGGAAGAAGGGGCCATTAGGCTCGGAGGTGCCCTAGCAAAAACATCATGCATTGAGACTTTAAGCTTGAGGCCCTAAAGTGCTATCACCTCAAAATTCATCTCATCATCCTTGGGACACTATTATCATCATTATTTCTCCAAGTTATATTGCTGTTGTAAATGACTCCATAGCCCCAAAAGGCACTAGTTTACTTGCTCTCTCTCTTGTGAAGGATTTGTTCAAACCAACTCTCAAACTTTACTCTAAGGATTTTACTAACCTTTTCTAACCCTAGCTTAGCTTAATTTACTAATTATCCTGCTGCTGTTGCAAATCTTTGCTACAGCCATCCTAACTGTTGTAATTTGCTGCATAACTCACTCTAATTACTAGCTAACATACTCAAAAATTTCTTGGGATAAGTGCTAAATGATCTACTTTATAAATGCTAAGTGTTCACTGTATTCTCTTGTAACTTTGGGTTGAATTTCTTGTGGGTGTTACAAAATACTATTGGCTGTTATAAACCATCATCTTGCTGCAATTTTGCTTCAGCCATCATTTATCTATGTTGTCTATTGAGGTATTTTATCATATTGGTACTTGGAAATTGTCATATATATATGCTATATTGTTCTTGTTCCAAGCAGGTACACAACTCTTCTTTTGCCTCAATTTCATAGACATAGACCCTTTCACATAGGTAACTGGTGAGAGGGACCTCCAAACTTGGTTGCATCCTTCCTATCTGATCCCTTGAGGTTACCGAGGACTCCTCCCTTGGGCTAGACCTCATCCATCCCTAAAATGTGGGGATTTCCTACTAAGGTGACAATGGTGGATTATCCTATAGTTACATTGATTTGATTTACTTGTCTTGGGATTGGACAAGTACAAATTGTGCGATAACAGTCCAAACCTTTCTTCTTTCAGTTAGGATAAAAAACCTAGTCTAGAGAGGCCTTACCCTTGCACCAAGATCACCCTTTTGCACCAAAAATCACCAAACCAGATCGACCCTATCTATCTCCTACCATTCAACCATATTGAAATCTCCTCCTATCATTCACCCAGCGTTTGAAAAAGAAAAGGTGAGCCAGTCCCTGAGTTCCACGCCTATCAAAACTGGAATTAGGGGCATATATTGAGCAAAAGCCTACCAATCTGTCTCGTAGAATCATCATCACCTAGACACACCTATTATAAGGGTTCAAGCCATGATCCACTACAAAAATCTGGAGAGTGTGAAATAGTCAAAACAACACCTTGTCCTCCTTGCTCATAATCCGTCACCCAAAATGGTCCATTCCAACACTAATTCATACACCACCTTAATTCAAACCTTGTAGATTTTACTTGTTGAAGGAACACCACATTTGACTTGGCTTCCTTCAACACGAGGTGCTTTCAACTAGGGATGGTCATCCCCCACATTTCGAGATAAAAGGGACAACTTCATTCAGGAGGAGTCTCCTTTGTTAGACTGTCAAACTTGTTATCCATGATGAAATCACCAAGCTTAACTTTTTGTTGACTAGGTGGCTGTTTAGTAGCATCCTTATATGATTTTGGATTTGCACTAAAATCATCGGCCCTTTCATTTTTCTCATGGTGTTATAGTCTTTCCATCCGACTGGACTGGGGCTCTGCTCATGTCTGATCTCGATCTCTGCAAGGTCTCAGGAAGGTAAGGTTCTCCTTACCAAGGCTCTTGGGAGTGGGGAGTGGGAAGCACAATTTTCAAAAATATCCAAGAGGGGGAGCATTTTTTATATAATACATAAACAATATATATTTTGATGCATATATATTAAAAAAAAACATGAGAAATGTCAATTCAATTGCAAAAAACATGAAAACATAGAGGGAAGATCATTTAACTATTGGATTAGTGATGATCATTAAAGCATCAACCATTTAGTACACATATAACATCAATCATAAACATTTGTCATCAATAGATTGTAACAGACAACATCGACCACAAAATGAAATAGATTCTAGAGCATCATATTCATTACCAAAGAGTTGTAAGATTCAATCAATAGTTCAAATTTCAAACTTCAAACTTCAAAGTTAAACTGTCATGTAATGTTCATAACTTCATTGTTTATAGAATAAGCCATAATGAAGAGTCAAGACAAATTACTAAGTTCTAGAGACTACTTCTAAACATGAAACATAAAAAGAGATCTAATATATATTAGTAAGTAATAATTACTATGCTCTAAGTTTTCCTCTTTTCACGAGAAACTTCTAGTTCCTTTTCCCGTGTTCTTTGAGTTTGAAGAAGAAGAGTAGGAGTAGGTGGAAGTGTTCATGGAACACGACCAACAACTGAGTGGCCCCCACGTGGCAATGGACGCTGTGAAGATAAAAGAAAAATTGATGCATCTGGAACGTTGCTAGTGGATGGGGGTTGGCATGTCTCCTCCAAGAATATGATCACCGTCATGATCACCCAAAAGTTCCTCTTCCAAGCGCTCTAAAACCATGGCTCCATCCTCCAAATTAGTGTCCTCTGGATTGTTGTCCCAAGTCGCATCTCTTTTACAAAAAACATTCCCCCTTGCATCACACTAATGGGACAACAACCTCAAGTTGTAATGCACATAAACCAAGCTTTTTGCCTGATCTGCATTCAAGTTGTTTCTCTTTACAATGTGGATGAAGCTATAGGTGCTCCAACACCTCTTTGCATAAGAGGTGTTAACCACCTGAGAGAGCACCTTCACCGCCAATTTATGCAAATGTGTGGTAGAGGAGCCATACATATTGCACCATTCGATAGAACCCAACCTGTCTCGATCTTTGGTTGCATGCAAGTTACCAAAGACTCCATGCTCACTGATGTATTTGCTCAATTTGCTTCGTACTTGAGCACACTCCTCTTCATCAGGTACCAACTTGTCCAATGCAAGCATATATCCATTTTGCACCTCTGGATATGTGTGTGGTTTTCTCCTAAGCCCATCTCCATATGTTGGTTGGGCCAACCAAGATGAAGAATAATATTTTGGGGTAAGGACATGCTAGAGAATGGAGTGGAACATTCAAATTATCCCACCTTTTGACCACAAGTTTATGGATATGATCATACAAGATCGCATCCATCGTTTGAACAATGTCTTTGATTTGCTGTAGCATGTTGTCCATTTGCTCATACACCTCTCCAATCACTGGTTGATCTGTATTTGCAAACCAAATCATACTGTAAATGGGTTTGGTGAACTGCAAAATATATCAAACATGTTGCAAAAAATGACCATCAAGAACTGTGTCCTCCACCTTCTGAACGTCACTTCTTTCAGATGCGGATGTATCCCTGTCTTTTAGATCCTGCCATGAATCACTCGAGGCCATAGTAGGCAATGCCTCTCTTACCTTCAACATGTGCATGAAGGTGAGATAATAGCTAGCAAATCTCGTCTTTGCAATCTTTAGTAACTCCAACTTGGAGTGATTGCGAAAAATGAAGTGGGCCATGCTATGATTGGTAATAAATCTTATCATATTCTTCCCTCTCTTGTAGAAAGAACCAATCCATTTACAATCATGGTCCTTCATTTTAATGATATCGTGCATTAAAAGGTTCATTGTGTGAAGCAAACACCCCAACCAAAATATATTGGGGTACTTATCTTCAATGATTGCTCCCGATGCCTTACAATTAGTAGTATTATTAGTGATGACTTGAATGACATTGTAGGGCCCAATCTCTTGAATGGTTTTAATCAAGGCATCTGCAATATTAATACCTGTCTTGTAGCAATCTGAGTAGTCATGGGTTGAAAGGAAGACCGCACCACTAGCAGACAACACGAATATTTATCAATGGATTGCCTTTCACATTTGTCCAACCATCAGATACAATTGATACCCTATGCCGGTTCCAATCATTTGTAAATTTTCCTAAAGCACCTTGGATTTTGGCTCTTTCCCTGTCAAGTCCCAAGGTTCTAGCTTTGTCATACCCGGGGCTCCTATATCCTTTAGGGGCACCATTGATGGCTTGTACCATTTCATGCCAATATGGTGAGCGAAGAACATTGAATGGTATACCACATGCATAGAGAAACCTGAAAACTTTTGCATCCGCATCATCTCTACAACCTTGGTCAAGGAAATCTGATAGTGTTCTACGCCCTGAAGACGAAGACAAGAATGCACTAGCATGGGGGGATGCGGATTGATCAATGAACATTCTTTGTGCACTCTCAGGTTCAATCTTTGGTTTTTTGGATTTGTTTTGTGCTACCTCCTCTTCCCTTTGGTATTTGAGTCTATCTTTGGGTTGCACTTTCACACAGGTTTTGACTCCTATACTCTTACCTTCATCCAATACATAGTCCCACATAGATGCTTTCTCACACAGGTATAAGAACCTGTGTATTCTATATAACAATGGTGGCATATAAATTTCGTGGTTCCACCCCCTTTCCCTCCCCCAAGTCTTGTGACACAATTCCACAGAGGTGTGGGCTTCTCTTTGGATTTTTGGGGATCATGATCATCACTATCATTTTCATTGTCTTCATCCTCTTCCATTCCTTCCTCCTCTCCTTGGTATGTGCTGTCCACTTCTATTTCTTCCTCACTATCATGGGTATTTCGACATGAACTTCCCACCACCACCATCATAATAAAAAATGGAACCAAAATGACATACCACATTGACATCATCATCATGATTGTTGAACCTTGATAATAACTTGCTATCTGCAATAGAATGATGGAAGAGAAATGGGAAAGAGTAGGAGAAGAAAACATTCAAATATTCAACATAACATAATATACTAGTTTACAACATGTGGATTAAAAAAAGAAACAAGAGTGGGATTAAGAGCCTACCTCTTTAGCTCTCCAATGGTGGTTGAATATGACTATGGTAGCCTTCAATCTCCCTTCCAAGATCTCACAAATGGAAGCCTTCAATATCTCTTCCAAGCTCTCCAATATCTCTTCCAAGCTCTCCAATCTCCCTATGGAAGCCTTCAATATTCCTTCCAAGCTCTTCAATCTCCTTTAATCTCCCTTCAATCCCCTCAAGAACTAGCAAGAACCCTGTCAAAACCCTCCTAGCAAAGATGAGTGAAATGAGTGAAATAAGAAATAGAAAGAGAGAAAAATGGAGCGAGTGGGTGTTTTAACTTTTAACCCCTTAGAAAACCCTAGCCATACCTTTTCCTATCTTATGGAACCTTGCCTTGGTTTCTGTTATCGCACGGTTTGTAGGAAGGGTTTATATAGTTTGAGTCAAGGCTTAAAACCGGCGTAACAGGAGCTTCCCCACCCACTGTCACCTCGATGGGGGGCTCTTTCTATTTAGGATGGCTAGTCCAAGGTAGACGTCCCTAAGCAATCTGGGTTAATGAAGGGCTAAAGGTATAATGGATCAAAGTGAGAGATTCCCTTTCACAGATTACTGCCAAAGATGAGATAGTCAAGAAGAATATGTTCCACTGGATGGCACCTGTTAGCGAGACAAG
>ML832572.1:33158-44030 GCA_009831015.1 Picea engelmannii
TAATGCATACATAAGAAGGTTATAATGATCAAATATGACACATACCATGATACCTTGGACCAATTACCTCATGGAGCAAGAGTCCTCTCCGATGCAAGCCCAGACCGGTAGTGATGGAGGCTGGTACTGCTGACAGGACAAAGCTGGCTGAGAAGAAGAAAGATGGGCCCTCCAGGGCCATGCTCAAGTCGCTCCTGCTCTCGGTACTCCATGTCTAGGACCATGTGGGCCTCGAGACATGATCTCCTAGTTATCCCTAGATATCAGGGATAACAGTTCCCACTCCCTCCCAAAACCAAAAAGCAATGCCCAATATTGTCTCATGCGTGCGCACCTAAGGGAACGATTTTTTAAGTAAGGGAGCGCTTAGGGAATGACCCAGGAGCGATCCCTCCCAGGTCGTTCCCTTGGTAGGGAGTGAATTTTTTGGCAAGAGAGTGTGCTCCCTGAGAATGCTCTCAAACGGGAGCGTTCTGGAAGCACGCTCCTCCCGTTCGGTGCGTGCTTCGGGAGTGGGGGCCGGGGGGGGTCTCCTTCGCAACATAGCTCCTTACCTTCTTGTCACTCCCGCATGTAAGGAAGAATGAGCTTACCTATTGCGTGTTGGGTGAAAGATAGGAGTGAAGACGTCTTTCAGTAGCCCTAGGGCATCGAGAAGGGGCTTCTCCCAAGCCCTCTAAGCTAGGGACTTAGAATGACACTGAATCAATGGGGCTCTTTCTCTTTACTTGGCTTAAATGGAGAATAGCTAGTGATGAGATCCATATTTCCGTTGAATGAAAGTGGTAGCATATTTGTTCTCCTTTTTCTTATTATATCTGGTTTTCCATCCAACATAATATCCATATGTAGGATTGAGTTTAGGTTGCCTTGGCAACAACAGATTGGGGGTTGCCTTGGACATTAGTGTCCTCCTTCACCTTCTGGATGCCAACAAATCCTTCATGACATGAACAAGTGTGTATACATTATTGGGCACACTCATACCTTTAATCTGAGTAGTAGCAAGGGGCACATGTGTGGCCAAGCGTGGGTCCAAGGACCTTACTGCAAGATTCCTTTCTTCGATATCAAAAGTCGATTCAGGTTAGGATGGAATTAATTCTCGGTTGCCCGTTGAATTAATTCTCGGTGCACGTTGCATTCCGGATGACGAGAAGTGACATTTGCATCATCAAACAACAGGTTTTGTGTTGATCAACCTTCATCATACACAATCATTGGTCTTTTTAACGAATTTTTCCTGAGTCAAAGTTTCCACTCCTTGAAAACCTACTGCCTCGTTTCCTCATCCATGTTTCTGACTGGTAGGTAAATATTGCTTTGAATTCATATCAAACCTATTTCATCTGATGATACACATGAGAAGAAGATGTGGGATAGAGAATTGTCATTTGAAGATATGGGATAGAGAATTGTCAGTTGAATATGATTCCAACTTGTGGAATTGCTTAAAAGGAAAGGTGCAATTGATTGCAAATGAATCTATAGGAAAAAGTATAAAGTAGATGGTTTGATTGACAAGCACAAAGCAAGTTCAAGGGTAAATGGTTTTGTTACCCCCTCACTTCTAGGGGTAACTAGAGGAGAATTTTTTCTCCATGATCCACATTTCAGACAAAAAATTTGATGATGTTATTCCAAACTCTCCACAGATAGTATCCTACAGATGCCTTCCATTACATGCTCAAATTAGCTCACTCATAGGACATGGAGCATTGACATACTCAGGAACATCATTTTGACACTTTATATTGAGTGATAATGTTAATACTTGAGGCATGAAAGTGGTGATCATGGGTTGATTTGGATAATGAATCGTGATGTTTTGAAGTTATACTTTTTGCTTGGTCTCACTTTGGTGGTCATCATCATCTTCTAGTCAAGTGTTGTCACTCTTGGGCAAAGTTATACTACTGGGGGGCCTTAATGGGGTTAACATGTCCATATCCCTTACCATGAATAACATCTATGACCTATCCGTTGTCCTTTCTTTTGAGTTGGTTGTTACATGTATCCCAAAATGGTCCGTGCTTCATGATCCCATGAGAAGAAGGGGCTTGAAAGCCCGAGGTTGATGTAGCTTTATAAAAAAAAATGATATAGAAAGAGCAAAAGCCCTAATTCAAAATGTGAGGAAAAGAAACAAACAAGAAAAACAAAGATTTAAAAACCAAGAAAGAAAGAAGCATGAGTTCTAACCCCTCACTAAGAGGCCATCGCCCCAAGTCCTATGCAAGGAATGCATATCTTATGAAAGGACTTAGCAAATCAAATGTCAAAATCCAAAAAAGGTTAAAGCTATAAAGAAAAAGGCAAATAGGGGTTTGGAAAGATACAATGTTGAGGAAAGGGCACCTCATTGCCTAAGTGCTCCCTCTACAAAAGCCCTCGCGATGATGACTATTATACATGGCCTTGCATGTCAATGGCATCCACCCCATGAAGTAAACCCCGATCCATACCAATACCATTGCACATACTCCTCGATGGGTTCCTTGGGACATACCTCTTGGTTTGGGCACTAGCACACCTAATAAAGGGTAATGATGATCCTCTCATACCTAGACTTGGCAAATTGTATAATTTTGTAAGCTAGTGTCAAGTTTGGAGAGGATATTCTATGAGATCCATCTAATGGCTTTTGTATTAACATGACTCACTTTATATGTTGTGTTTGGATTGTGTACCTTGCCTCCGATCTTCATGATGCATTTGGACCACATGAGCTCCTCCTCAAATGATGGTTGCACATAGCCACATGCTTGGTTGACACTTGGATCCTTTGGAGGATGTTGATGGGCTACTAGCCCAATTTCATGGAGGTCGTCTCCACCACTTGAGAGAGGTTGTTCCACGCTTCTAGGAGGACATTGAGCCTTTTGAGGACATTGCTCCATTCACGAGACACCTAGGGTATGACCTTGAGCTCATTGATGATGGGACGTGGCATGCATGATGATGATGGCTTGATGGGACATTCCACCTTCTATTTAAGATGTTGGCCCTTGCTTGAGAACGTTGCACTTGGAGAGATGATGTGACACCTTTCCAAGGATGATATCACCCTTTGATGATGGGACGTTTCACTTGGATGATGGGATGTTGCACCATTTGATGATGGGGCACCTTGACGTGATGTTTTAGGCTTCTTGATGATTATATGGCACCATTTCATGTGATGTCACACCTTTTGGATGATGAGGCACCTCTTGGAGATGAAACGTTGAACCCTTTCATGGAAATGTTTGACTTTTGAGCAAGATTTCCTAGGGCGGGAGCGTCAGGGCGTCATTTTCCAAAAATCCTCGGGAGTGCAGCATCCTAGGAGTGTCTGTTATATATATAAAGTAATGAAAAAGGAGAGACATCAAACAACTATCCCATCCTCCTTCCAACACACCACAATTGTTGCATGGGCCTCCACGTGGTGGTGGTGGAGGAGCCCAAGAAGGATGAAATTGTGCATAAGTAGATGTAGACGGTCGTGGCGGAAGTGAAGATGAAGCCCCTAGTGCTGTAGCTGGAATCCTGGACTTGGGGACCATGGCAGTGGGGATGTGGGTGGCATATCAACATGATCATCATCATCCAAAAGAATACTCTCCAATTGCTCTAAAAGCAATACTCCATCCTCCAAATTATCTTCCTCTAGATTGTTGTCTCAACGCTTCAAGTTTTTATCCATCTTTGCCTCCTCACAATAATGGGACAACAATTGCAAGTTGTAATGAACATAAACCAAGCTCTCTGCCCGGCCTACATTCAACTTGTTTCTTCTAATGCTCTGGATGAAACTGCAGGTGCTCCAACACCTCTCTGCAGAAGAAGTGTTCACCACCTGTGAAGGCACTTGTGTTGCCAAACGTTGCAGTCGTGGGGTAGCACTGCTATGCATGTTCCAACACTTAAGAGAGCTCAAACTCCCTCGATCTCTAATTGCTTGGTTGATCCCAAAGGCACCATTGCCAAGGATGTATCGACTCAATTGTTTCCATATGTTATCACACTCCTCCTTGTCTGGGAACAATTTGTCTAATGCTTTCATATAACCAGCTTGAACCTCCAGATATTTGTGTGGTCTTTTACTAGACCCACCACCAGGTGCTGGTGATGAAAGCCATGACACATGATAGTATTTAGGTGTTATCACATATGCTAAGGCATGTAGTGGAATATTTAGCATTTCCCACTACTTTTCCACCTCTACACGAATATGATTATAAGGTTGACATCTCTAGGCTCAACAATGTCTTTAATTTGCCCTAGCATGCTATCCATTTGCTCATACACCTCCCCAATGATTGGTCGATTTGAATCTACAAACTTGATCATGTGATAAATTGGCTTGGTGAATTGCAAAACATATCGAACCTATGACCAAAACTGACTATCAAGAACTGTCTCCTTCACTGCATTAGCACCTTCTCTATCATGACTCAATTAACCCAATGCATCACTCATCACCATAACACCCAAAGCTTGTCTCACCTTCAATAGGCGCCTAAAAGTGAGGTAATAGCTAGCAAATCTAGTTTTTGCAAGCTTAAGTATCTGCAACCTAGAGTGAGCGCCATAAAAGTAATTGACCCTTGTATGACATGTGACAAATTTGATGAATTTCTTCCCTCTTTTGTACAAATAATTAATCCATCCACATTTTCTATGCTTGACAATATCATGCATCAAAAGGTTCAAGGTGTGCACCAAACACCTAGACCAAAAGATGTGTGGATGAACTCACTCAATGATTTCACCTGCTCCCTTACAATTTCCTGCATTATCAATGATTACTTAAATCACATTAGAAGGACCAACATCATTAATTGTTTTCAAGAGGAGATCTGAAATGTTTGAGAAGATCCAATGATTAAAGAGGAGTCATGTGCTGCAAGAAACACTACACTGGTAGCATAAACACCAAGAACATTGATCAAATGTTGGTTTCTAAAATTTGTCCAATCCCCTGGTACAATGGATACCCCAAAGCCCCCCCAATCACTGTAAACCGTGTTAGAGCTTTTTGAATTTTTGCTTTTTCCCTGTCGAGTAACACAGTTCTAGCTTTCTCATAGGGGGGGCTCTTGTATCCTTTGGGGGCTTCATTGATTCCCTTGACAAGATCATGCCAATAGGGGGAGCGAAGCACATTGAATGGGATCCCACAAGCATAGAGAAACCAAACCACTTTTGCATACACCTCATCCCTACCTCCAATATCAAGGAAATTTGCTAATGTTCTTCTAGATCCAAAGGTTCCATAACCATGAGGAGATGGAGATGTGTTGCCACCAAATTTAGATGAGGCATCAGATTGAAGCTTTTGTTTTTTACCATGCTTTATTTCTATAGATTCCTCTAGGTTTATGTATTTTTTTCTCTCTTTCTTGGATATCTTAGGGAAACTGAGATCCCAATGGCCCCCTTATTGTCATCACTCTCCATTACACCACAAATGTGCCTCCTCACATGGGTATATGAACCGATATAAGGTTTTTCTTGATGAAAATCATGATGACCTAAAAATTTAGTGGTTCCACCACCTCTCCCCCCTCAAGTTATGTCAAAAATCTCCACAAGGGTGTCAATGAAGCTTTGCCACCTTCATTGCCCTCTTCATTGTCTTCTTCATCCTCTTCAAACCCTTCACCATCTTCATATTGTGGGTCATCATGAGAATGACCACTATCCTCTTCTTCCCTTTGATGCCTAGTCCTCACCAAGACCATGAGAACCATAAAAGGAATGATAAACCAAAAGGAGACCATTTTCCTCAAGTTTTAGATGAACAACCTGCAATAAAATGAGGGAGAAGAAGGAATGGGAAAAACTAGGAGAGGAGGAAAAAACCATAAACAAAGTTAACCCAAGGAAATGAGGGAGTTGGGGTTTGGGCTTATCTCTTTAGCTCTTGAAACTTGAAAGTTGAAACTTGAGATAGATGGTTGTCTTTGTTCTCTCCTCCAAGCTACTCTTTGCTCATTCTTTGCTCACTCTTCCAAGCTCTCCTTTGCTCTCTCCTCCAAGCTCTCACAAATCTGCACTCTCTTTTGCTCTCTCATCCAAGCTCAAGCAAACATAGATGAAAGAATGAGGAAAATAGAGGGAGAAGAGCTCCTTTATTCTCCTTCCCACTTTCCCCTAAACCCTAAGCCTAGGGTAGGTCCCACCTTCACTCATAAATTATAAAAAAAATTATATTTTTAGTACTTGTGTGGGAGCATGCGAGTTCTATGCGACAGTTCACGGGGAACGCACTCCCAAGCTCCTAGACCATGGCGCTCTCGAATTGGTAGGGAGCGTTCGAGAGCACCCTGGAGTGCGCTCCCAGATTTTAGGAGCGCAATTCCAGGGGCACTCCCTGGATGCTCCTGCTCGGAGCATGCTGGGGAGCTTGGGAGCGGGGGCGGGGGCGGGGTTCTCCTGGTAACCGTGCTTTTGAGCACCTTTTCCCTACTTTTGAGTGAGTCGTCCGCTCTTTGAGGCCACATGTGTGAGTCTTAGAGCACTTTTACGTGGGATGATTTCATGTTTGAGCTAGTTTACTTCATCTTGGAGGCATCGTTGGGGGTCTTAGAGACCTAACCACCCTTGTATCTTGGATTTTTAATGTACTGTTGCCTTATCTCTAGGATTTATGAGAGATAAAGGCATTATTTTATGTTTTTAGGGCTTGTATTGTGTGAGAAGGGTGCTAGATCTCTCATATAAATAGGAGAAACACTTCTCACTTTGAATCATTGCCACTTGTGGAGATTTATCACTATTTGTTTACTTCTACTTGTTCTCTATCATGAAGAATGCTATGGATGGTTAACTAGGGCGACTTTTTTTGGGTGCTATGTTTGTGGATTTTCTACTACTACTTGGATGACATGGAAATTAGGGTTTTGATGGATGAAAGATGCTTTGAGTAAGTGGCCTCTTTTCATCTTGTGGTCATGTTTATGAATGCATTTATAGATGATGTTTCTCCGGTGTTAGCTCTTCATTGTCTTGGATCAGTCTTGAACATACCCTTCTTGTCAAAGTTCTTGGAAGGTATCCAGTGGAAAAACGTTCCCTTGATTCATCCCGTAACATTTTAGGAGGTTTTCCTAAGGTTACTAGTGGACAACCTCTAGGTTTCACCCTAAAATAATCCACTTCATTTCTCCCCAAGAAGGATCTTATTTTGACCCCATATACCCAAAATAGGCACTAGTGTTTTTTCTCCAAGATAGTCAATCATTATTGCTAAGTTTTACTGAATTTTACCGTTTTATTGTTGAATTAGGGTTTTATTTGCTGCAAATTTTCATTTCCAGCCATAAAAATTAAGATGTCCGTGGTATTTAGGCATACTATTGACCTAAATTACATTGCTGAAACCCTAATTTAATTTTCTGAAGTGTTATAACAGCCATCTTGGGCAAAACGTTTAGGGTTTTAGCGCTGTTTACTACTGTTTAAATTTCTTATTTTGTTGGCATTCTAAACCCTAATTTAGCCTAGTGATTGGCCCTTTTATTTACTGGATCATTGCATGTTGAAGGACTATTATTTCTACTGCTGTAATCATTTATTTTACTGCTGCAATAATTCATTTTACTTCTGAAATATTCTCTATACTGCTGGAAATCATTTATTTCATTGCTATAATAACTTCTTTACTGCTGTAATCCATTTCTTACTGCTGTAATTTCTTATATTTCTTGCAAGTTTTACTACAGCCTTGGACTTTTTCTTTACTTCTAGTGTTTGGGGACCCTATTAAACGTATACTTGACTTGGAGAGATTTTTTGTTTGGCTTGAATCCCCAATACTTTAAATCTGGAAATTGTCTTGTTCCACCACCTTTTTATTACTTTGTCTATCCTAATCTTGGTGGTAGTTTGAGTAGTCACCCCAGGGGACCCTAGACTTGTTGTGTCTTGCCTAGGGATTCTTGGACACTAGGGAAGCCTCCCTTGTGCTGGATACTATTCCTTCACTAAAGAGAGGGAAATTGTTGCCTAGGTGACAATGGTGACATCTTCCATGTTCCACTAGTCTTAGTGCCTTGTGAAGGCTTTGCACTTGGTGCTAGATTTTGTGGTAACAGGTTTTACACAGAAAGAAGGTATTAGCCACAACAACTAAGTTCAAGTGAACCATTGATCAGATGGATGTCAAAACTTAAAAGTGCCTTTTTAAATGCAGATTTGGAAAAGTTATACATGCACAAGCCCCCAAGCTTCATGCAAAAGGGGAAATAGCATCTAGTGTGTAAACTGAAGAGGCACATGGTTCAGGAGGGTTTCCAGTAGCATGAACCTTCAATAGGAATAAGCTGCATACCTTTATTGTGAGAGTCAAAGGTTTAGTTAGAAGCTTGGTGTAAAGGGAAATAAGTTGTCTTTAATGGGGTGTTAGAATTTGCAATGTCCATTTGTGATGGGAACCTTCTTTTGCTAAAAATAGTAGTGTTGAAAGAAGATAATATAGACAATTTTGTGAGAAGATTTATCTTTTGTGACAATCAAAGGTTTAAGGAAATGCTTGGCGTATAGTCTTTACTGGTGGGGGGGGGGTCTTAGAATCTGTATTGCCGATTTTTGATGGGCACTATATTTTGCTAAAAATAGAAATAGTAGGTTAAGATGAAATAAAATAGGAAATTGTGATCAGATTTGTCTATTCTGGGGTAAAATATTTTTGGGCAGGGGTCTATGCTTATCGTCAGCAGCCAAGTTTTAAAAAGATTTTGTATCATACATCTCTACTACTATCCAATATGACATAGAGTAAGTTTTGTATGAAATTTCTTTCTTGTATTCTGTCTCGCTGTGTGCTTTGCAGTCCGACAGTTGAAAGACATCTCAGCCATATGCTCTTGAAATATGGCCAAAAGTTAATCAAATCTTGAAGAAACTGACCTTGTGTAGGCAGGCAATTTGGACACGCAAACCTTGAAAGAATCAACATCTAGAGAATGGTCTCAGGGCACCTAAGCCCCATGTGGTATTATCACTCCAGCATATGGTTAAAAATATTATGGCATCTGAGTGGGAGTTAATGTTAATGTGTCAGTGATGTTGCTTATTACTAGAGATATTAACTTGCATAAAAACCCCTGGATTGTGGGGCAGTTAGATCAATGACTTACAGTTGTTTCAAGTATATTGTCCAATTAGAAACTAATTATTTGTTTTAAATGTTCTGTCATGACTCGGGAGGAATTTTTGTGATTCAACTTGCTGATTGCTCGGTTGGTCATTAATGATGCAAAAAAAAGTTGGATCGAGAAAATAGCACGATACAGGAAGAGGGGTTTCTTGAATCAAATGCTCCTTTATAGCCTTAAAGAACATCTTTGAACAAGCTCAATAGCTACCTAAAAGAAGGAAACAATGTGCAAAAATTCTGTTCCAATCCCACCTACACCATTTTGTTGATGTTAAACCAATTTAATCTCCACTTGTGGCCCTAACTCGGAATTTGTCAGTCTTAAACTGTTTCAATTAAAGGGGTTGTGTTGGTGATATCCAAAACAGCAATTTAATGCTTTATTTCTCATAAGATGGTGGAAGAAGCTATCCATATTTCTTTTATGTTACTTCCATTTCAAAAAGAAAATTGTCTTTACACTTTTGAAAAGTGTGTCTCTTTGGATCAACTAGTTGGTTTATGATTTCGATCATTATTGATTTTGAGTTAATGAGGTTCATTATTCAAATCATTCATTGTGTTTCGAGAAGAATGGCTCCAAGTTTTTAGTAATAGCTTGTTTGTTCATCTGGAAGAAAATCAGTGAGTTGAAGGAACTAGGATGCTCAGGCAGGTGTGATTTGTTACCCAGTCCTTCCTTGCTCTAGTGTGGAATACTTATAAGAAAAATTCTAAACGAAACATATATAAATACATTTTGTAGTTTATTATCCCATCTATTTGTATTGCATATAGACAAGAAGTCATGCGGGTGAGTATCTATTTGGTTGGACCTGGATGATAATAATATTGTCTGGTTTGAATAAGAAGTAGGCAATGTTCCGCATTAACACATACAAATACATTTTGTAGTTTTTAACTTTTTATCACTTTAAATTTTATTGCAGATAGACAAAGAGGCATGTGAAATTAGGCCAGTATCTTCCTTGCTCCAGTGTGAGAGATTTATAGGAAAATTTCTGAATGAAAGATATATAAAAACATTTTGTAGTTTTTATCACATTGATTTATATTCCGTATAGACAAGGAGGCATGAAGGTGAGTTTCTATTCTATTGGACCTGTTGACCGCCTATTCAGCTAGGGGGTCAACTCATGTGCCATGAAGATATGCATCATCAGATGCAAGTATGTTGAAGATAGTTTGGTTCTACTTGGGCATTTTATGCCTCCAGCACAAAATTTTGTAAACGAAATTTCCGCACTCCTGCGTGGGTTAATAATGTAATAAGTCTGCATGGATCATAGTTAGGTCAGGTACCTTGGGATGTTTTCATTGGGAGAGTTCCTTTCACCGAGGGTTTTTTATCCTCAGGTTGTCAATTGGGCTTTTCAACCTGGTTGACTTCCCATGAGTTTTTCCTTCACACTTGCAATAATTCCTCCAAAGTGGTGAACGATGTTCTAATGGTCTCATCCTTTGGTAGCTATTGTTTAGGAATGATGTAAATGACCATGCTAGACATTGTAGAAAGTTTCGCGGAATTTCGTCGAGTCTAGATAGGTTTTTTTTAATTAATTAAATTTAATTAATTTTTCGAAGGTTGGAATTTTAATTATTTAATTAATTAAATGTTTTTGAGCAAATATTGTAAAAACTGGGTCTTTGGGTTTTTGATAGGGGTATTTGTGCTCAAAAGAAATGGAATGGCACCCCCTACACCCATAGACCAAGTTTTAGCT
>ML832574.1:9604-25862 GCA_009831015.1 Picea engelmannii
CTCACAACTGTGAGCTTCGAAAGAATGACTGTCCGGCGAGGCGGACCAGTCTTCTCGACCACTGCTAAGAGTGACCGTCAAGAAGAGAGACTGTCCTAGACCATTCCCCATGTTAACCACAATGGGAAATCGCTGTTTATGGTACATCAACAATCCATCGAACCATTTTCATTATGAAAATGACCGTTCGATCTTGACCATTTTCCAAACTGGAAAATGCCTGTCCGTTAGAAATCTTAAACCACTTTCCGAACTGGAAAGGAACTGCCCAAGCTGGACCATTTTCCAAACTTGAAAATGACTGTCCTCAATTCAATGATATGTCAGTGCTCCCTCCCAACCCGGGGAGTCATTTCTTCCCTTTCAACTAAGGGAGTTATTTCCACGATCCCCAATTTGTCTCGGAAATATGCAAACTTTATTCTGGACAGAGGCTTTGTCAGGATATCTGCTGTTTTCTCATCTGTGGGGATGTACTGGAGCTTTACTTCTCCTTCCTGGACTTTATCTCAAATAAAGTAGTATTTGATTTCAATGTGTTTCGACCGTTCATGAAACACTGGGTGTTCTGATAGCCTTATACAACTCTGATTGTCACAGTGTATTATGGTTGAATCTGGAACCTGATCAAATAATCCATAAATCAACTTTCTTAGCCATATTGCTTCTGTACATGCCTCGCATGTTGCTATATATTCTGCTTCTGCTGTGTTGAGTGCGACAAACTTCTGTTTCCTGCTACCCTAAGATATCATAGCAGAGCCCAAGCTGAAACACATCCCTCAAGTGCTCTTTCTGTCTTCTGCACTTCCTGCCTAATCTGAATCTGTGAATCCATGAAGCTGTATATCACTGGATGCTGTATATCTTAAACCATAGTTCAGTGTCCCACGGATATACCTTAAAACATGTTTTGCAGCTGTCCAATGCTCATGTCTAGGTTCCACCTGGAACTAGCTTAGTGTGTTCACGACAAAGCAAATGTCTGGTCGATGTATTTACCAAATACATCAATGACCCAATCAATTGTCGATATAGTGATGGATCTACTGGATCAGAATCCGAGTCTCTTACTTTTCTTATATTTGTGGTCATAGGAGTTTCCATGGATTTGCAATCCATCATTCCGAACTTCTAAAGAATCTTTATTGCATACTTTCCTTGTCCAAGGAATACTTCACCACGCTTCTGCCATACTTCTAGTCCCAAGTAGTAATGCATGAGACCAAGATCTTTCATGTCAAACTCAGAAGCTAGTTCCTTTTTGCACTGGATGATGAGAGACTCTTTACTCGTTAGGAATAGATCGTCGACATATAGCAGTAGAATCACAGGTGCATTGTTCACGACTTTGTAGTAAAGATTTGGATTTGCATGACTTTTGGAGAAACCAAGTCTCATTAGGTAGCTGTCTATTCTTCGAGTCCATATAAAGCTTTCTTTAGTCTGCAAACATGAGTATCATTGGAATGTACTTCAAACCCTTGAGGTTGTTCAATGTATACTTCTTCTTCAATTGCTCCATTGAGGAAAGTTGTCTTTAAATCCATCCGATGTAAACTCCATCCCATGGAAGCGACAATAGACATGGTAGCTCTAATGGAAGTATATCTGGCAACATAAGCGAATGTTTCGTCATAGTCTTCTCCCTCCTTCTGGGAGAACCCTCTAGCTACGAACCTTGCTTTATATTTATCCACGCTTCTGTCAGCTGCATGTTTTATCTTATATACCCATTTTGAAGTTACTACTGGTTTTTCTTTAGGTCTAGGCACAATTTCCCATATATCATTTTTCATGATGGACTGGTGTTCTTCTGTCATGGCTTCTTTCCATTGTTTCTTCTGAACTGCGTCTTCAAACGCGGTAGGTTTTTCATCTAGAAGCTTTGTCACACATGTTGCATAGCTTGAGAATCTCTTGGGCTTCTTACTTTTTCTGAAGGTTCCACTTGGGGCCTTGAGTCTTTCTGCTTCTTGTAGGGTAGCTTCAAGCCAAGCTGGTCGTTTCTTGGTCTTAGGTACAGTGTCTGAATCAATGGTCTCACATGGTTGCAGCAGATGATCAAGTTGTTCCTTTTCTTCACTCTGGTTTTCTGGAAGATATGTGCCTTCTTTAAAATGCTCTTCATACTCTTCTTCTTCTATGGTTTCTTCTATGGATTTCTTGAAAGCCATCTTTTCATTGAAGGTCATGTCTCTGCTGACTTCAATCTTATGTTGTTTTGGGATATAGATTCTATAAGCCTTGGATGATTCACTATATCCCATGAATATGCCCTTCTTTCCTGAGGGTTCTAATTTATTCCTTTTGTCCTTGGGAATGTGAAAGTAAATAGGGCATCCAAAGATTCTTAAGTTTTTCACATTAGGTTTCTTCCTTGAGAAGGCTTCTTCTGGAGTCATGTCCTTCAATATGCGGTGAGGACTTCTGTTCTGAACATATATTGTTGTCATGGATGCTTCTCCCCATAAGAACATAGATAAACTTTGATCGTTTAGTAGTGCCTTCACAGTTTCTTCAATAGATTCGTTCTTCCTTTCTGCTACACCATTTTGTTGAGGATTATGAGGAACAGTTAGCTCCCTCCTAATCCCTGCCGATTTGCAAAAGGCAACGAATTTCTTTGATGTGTATTCTCCTCCATTATCTGTTCTCAAGGTCTTGATTTTCTTGTTTGTGAGGTTCTCTATCTCTGCTTTGAATTCTTGAAATTTGCTGAATACTTCGTCCATTGTCTTCAGGAGATATAACCAAGTCTTTCTTGAGTAATCATCTATGAAGATTACGTAGTAAAGAGAACCTCCTAGAGATTTGACTGGCATCGGACCGCAAACATCTGAATGTATTAGATCTAGAATCTCCTTAGATCTATTGTTGTTGCTTGGGAATGGTTTCTTGATATTCTTTCCAAGAGCACATCCCTTGCAAATTCCTTCATGTGTAGACTGTAATTCTGGTATTCCTTCAACCATCTTTTTGAGAAAAGGCAATGCTTGATAGTTAATATGAGCGTATCTTTTGTGCCAAAGTTCATTGGGATTGACTTCATCATGTACAAGGGCTTCTTCATTTTGTTCTAGTAGTCTATATAGATTTCCTTCATGTGTTCCAATAACCCTAGCATTCTCTATGCTGGAGTCTCTGTGCCAAGATAACACTTTTCCATCTACGAAAGCTATTATGTTTCCTTTGTCTTCTAGGCAAGATATGGATACAAGATTCTTTTCTAAACCAGGTACATATAATACATTGCTCAAATGAACATTGTTACTTGTTTTCAATTTGACGGAGGCTTGTCCAAATCCTTCGACTGGGTAAGTGCTTTTATCTCCAAGCCCTACCTTGTACGATGTCTTTCTTTCATTTAGATTTGAGAGTCTGGCTTGATCTCCCGTCATATGCCTAGAAGCTCCATTGTCAATTATCCACATGTCATCTTCAATCGTTCCTGTGAGTGCTGAGTAGTGTAGATGACTAGTTTTTTCATTCACGACTTTGGTTGACTGGTGACTGGTCACACTTTGATCCAAAACTTCAACTTTGACATTTCTGTTTTCTGAGAGTGCCAAGAGGTGCGCTGGACTAAGGCACACTTGAACACCTTCTTCTTGAGCGAGATGTTCCATCATAAGGTGCTGGGTCAGGGTTCTAGGGTTTCTGCAACTGCACCTGCTAGTAACCCTAGCGACAATGTCTTGGAAGCTTCTCTTGCTAGTAAACCCTAGTGACAGTTCTTCAACGAGCTTAGTATCCTAATGGTTATGCTTTCTTCCAGCGGTTAGACTGAATGAAGGGGGTGTGGGCCCATAACCTGTTAGAATGTGCTCGTTTTACCATGACAATATCACTATTGTCACCCAACCTTAGGCCGAAGCCACCCTTCGAGCACCTTGACCTTGACAGAGAGAAGAATCTTGGTAGAAAACCAATAGCCAAGTAAGGCCAATGCACCAAGCAAGAAGTAACCAAAGCTGATTAGAGAGTCCAACCCAGAAAGATAGAAACAATAGACTTCAAAACTGGCGGCAACATCTTCTCCAGGATTTGCGCACAAGACTGCCAGACTGCAGTACGCACAAGTGTCTCTCTGCGATTCTGAGAAGTGTGTGTAAAGTGAAGATTGGCGCCCAGTATTTATACTAGCTCTGGCAGACTGCCTGGGCCGACTTCTCATTCTGGGTACTAATTAATTCATATTAATTATCTCTCTTAGCCGACATCTCTTCTAGGGTTACATTCACTTCTTTTCTTGCTTCCGGAATATTCTAGTCTTGTCAAAGGTCACAATGGAGGTTGATACCTCCCGAAGCTACCATAATATCAACAGATAGCACCTAGGCTAGTGCAAATTTCTAGGTTAGTTTTTAGAGGTTAGTATGCTGATTAGAGCTGCAAAATAAGGCTGTAACAATGATTATAGCAACAACAATATGGTTGTTAGTGTTAGTGAGTGTTTCAGGAAGATAGTTTGAAAGTTTGTTTTGATCTCATTCATCCACAAGAGTATAGAAATCAGTGCCTTTTAGGGTTTTATGGAATCAATAGTAGTAACAATATCACTTGGGAAATAAAATAATGATAATGCCTATCTAAGGGAAGAGGTAGATGCAAGAGGTGTTGGCACTTCAAGGCCTTAGGCATCTAAATATTTTAAGGGAGGTTTTGCTAGAGAGTAGGCACTTCAAGGCCTCAAGCATCTAAATCTTTTAAGGGAGGTTTTGCTAGAGAGTAGGCACTTCTAGGCCCTAGTGTACCTTCCTTCCTTAGCTTTTTTGAAAGAAAATTAATTGGTGATTAGAGTGAGATTTGCTAGAGAGCTAGCACTTTAGGGCTCTAATAATCACTCCCAAAAAATGTATAATTGGCAAGATCAAACTAGTAGAAGGGTTATAGAGAGAAATAAGCCTTTGTTGTTTCTCCCCTAGGGTTTAAACAAGCAATTTCATAATCTTAGACATGAAATAAGTAAATTTTACCACAAACATCCATCACATGAATAAAAATGCTTAATTTCCACTTGCTTCACCAAGAATAATCAAGTCAAATCCTAGTTGAAGATTATTCCACCTTGAAAAATGCCAAAATACACCACCATGAAGCTCCCCCAAAAGATGTGCACTAGTTATTTTAGCCAATGACCCTTAAAGAGGGCGAAAATTTCATTCCACCACTTGTGTGTGATGAATTATGATGAAAATGAATGTCACTTTATGTTTATTTATACCAAAATTTGACCTTTAATTATTTTAGGTCAAAAAATCAGGGCCGACGTGGCTAGTTTACAACAAAATTTAATTTTTACCCAAATAAATTCAATTAACATCTAAATATGCCTCCAAAGGTGATGTCATGCCCCTCTAGGGTGACATTGGGCCTCAAGTGTGGGACGCTGGGCCTAAAGGCCTAAAATTTGCCCAGACGTGTCAATAACCTCATGAATGCCTCCAAGGTGATAGCCCCAGCTGGCAGGTGACGTTTAGGGCTGTAGAGGTGACGTCCAAGGCCTCCCAAGGCCAACGTTTAGGTGGGAGGAGCATGAAACCCTAGGTTTGGGTCTTCCACAGTGCCTCCAAAGGAAACATCCTTCCTTCTTTTAGTGCAAGCCAACCCTAGGTCTGGGTCTTCCACAATGCCTCCAAATGAAACGTCCTTCCTTTTTTTAGTGCAAGCCTTCAGTCTCTTCTTACCCCTTGGTTGGGGTTTCAGTGTTCATCTGTGGGATTTGAGCCCCCATGAAGGTTCGAGCTAATCATTCCCTCATGTGTACTTGTCCATCGGGCAAGGTCCTGCAGAGACAACAAGTACGCCCTCCAGGGGTTCATAAGTCACAAGGATCATAACATGTAAATCACATCAATAATTGAATTACCCAAAAATGTGCATCAAACCCCCTTTAACCCCATACAAATGCTCAAAGACGTTATGCAATTTGACAAGTTGGGTTTGGAGAGGGTTTTAGAGTGTCCTATTGGGCTAACCTCTCTTAAGTTTGGGGTGTTTCCTAGGTGGAGTCGTGTCCAAGTCATGTAAGTGTATGCGGTGGCATGGGGTAAATATTTGGGCATGGGGTGCATGTGATAACCGAGAAATGTAGAGTCTTACCTGTGGGTGCCTTTGTGGAGGGTGAGATGCACCTTGTCATGGATGCAATTGTTTCCTAGCCCATTCATTGCCTTTTATTCTTAGCTTTATTTCTTTTGATCTTTTGCTCTTGTGCTTCAAGGGAATAGTTGAGGGCCATTGTCTTGGCTTGATGACCAAAGCTGACAGCATTATCCACAAACATTTCACGGAAATGATAAGGTGGGTTTGCAATGAGACCCCCTTTCTCTTGGCTATGCCACCAAGAGCCACTACCCTAGTTTGGTGACCAGATAGGTGGTAATGTCATACCACTGCATGCCCATGGTCATAACAGGTCGTCTCGTGATGAGACCTCCTATCCATCAACTAGTACCTTGAGTGTTTATGTTATCTTGTGGGTCCCCTTTTCTTATTGAGAAGCCTTTCACTGCTTTCTCGAGGATCCCTGGGCGAAGCATCTCGAAGGTTTCAAAATTGGCTTTTAACTCTTGCTAGCTACTTTTACCCTCTAGGCCTTTAGCCCTTTCATCCCACGAGGTAAGGTACAACCCTTCCTAGTGTAGCCAATCCCAATGCCCAAAAAGGAAAGGGGAGATGGAAGGAATAAATATGGAAAGTGGTAAGTATGGAGGGAATGGACGATGACTCTTCAAGGATCCACCTAGTAGCAACCCATCCTAAAGGGAAATCAACTTACTAGGGCACTATGTCACCCTTTCAGGTTTGAACGAGGCAAAGAGCATAATTTCCAAGCAAACGCCATGAAATGAAGAAGGATTCAATACAACATGTTCAAGTGCTTCAAAAATCAGAGTGATGCATACCATGATACCCAGACGCATTACCTCATGGAACAAGACTCACTGCTACTTTAGGACCAGGCTAGTGTGATGGATACTGATGTTGGTGATATGTGGACTGCACTGAAGAAAATAGGGGCCTTCTAGGGCCATGCTTAAGTCGTCTAGCTCTCTGTACTCCATGTCTAGGACCTGTGGACCTCGAGATATGATCTCCTTAGTTATCCCTAGGCTAGGGGATAACAAGCCCAGATTGAGTGAGATCGGTAACACTCAAAAGAAGACATTTCAGCGTGTTACAGGACAAAATTTTAGCAAAATCGGATCATAAATTTCAAAGATATAACAAGACAAGGTCAACTTACAGAGTAGTCCCATAGAAGGGTTTAAAAAGTATGTTAAATTAAAATTGTCTTAACTTTTTCTTGTAAGGTCTAAATGAAGTGATTCCAAAGGTGTTTGAAAGAGGATAAAGAGGAGAATATCTAGATAAAACGTTTGGGAAAAGTTGTGGATAATATAGATGAATTTATTATTTTGGATGTTACGGGTTTTGACAAGACCCCAAGTGTTTAAGGCAAGAATTGATGATAATTCTTGATTTTAGAGGAGATGAGGATGAGATTGATCCTATAGAATGGTTGAATATTGCAAAGGAAAATTGTAGAATTCTTTATGCAATAAGTATTTGTTTTGAAGGTGAAGCTAAGGAGTGGTGGTGGAGTCTCGATAGAGACTGAGTGATTCGCTAGTGGATTTGGTTACAAGCCTTCACTACTCACTACTTTATACTTTGATTTGATAATTGGTCATGAGTTTTATGTGGGAAGAATTTGAAAAAGTCTTCTCAAATATATGGATAAAGGAAAAAAAAATGGAGGAAAATACAAAGAAAATGAAGGATGAGTTGAAGGGAGTGAAAGAATAACTTCAGAAGAGGGATTTGGAGATAGCCAAATTACAAAAGGACAAAGAAGAATAGATGATCAGTTCTCCAAGATCCAGGCTCTTAATCAAGTGCTTATTAAGGAGGTTAAAAACGTAAAGCAAGGAAGGATGAGTAATGGAAGGAAAATGATGATTTAGAGGAAGAAATTATAGGGTTGCAATCATAATCAAGACCTTTTTAATGATGTCAGGAATGTGAAAAGGCATCAACAAGAGGCAAAGCCAAGATCGTAAAAGAAGAGATGACCAAAAGACTCGAAGAGAAATATGCAAGAAGGTTGAAGAAGCCCAAAAAATGAAGATGTCAAATTAAAAACATAGACAAGAATTGAAGAAGGATGAAAGAAACCGATGGATAGCATCACGATTCATCTTCAAAAGGAAAACGAAGAGAAGATACAAGAAAGTCATAAAAAATGCTTGAAGAAATTGAAGTCCACCTTGAGGATGTAAAGGTCAAATATGATGGTATTATCTCAAAAGCAAGAGTTTTTGAAGATCACACATAGAGGTCAGAGCATGTCAATATACCGAAAAACAAGATTGTTGATAAGGGGATGGAAAATGAAACAAACCATCAAAGGTAGAACCATATTGACACCCTCATCACCAAGAAAGTTAACAATAAAGACAAGAAGGTCCACATCGACATTACCAAGGAAACATATTGCAAAATCAATGACATTTAGGAAATGTGGCATCGAGGAACTAATGTGTGACATGATATTATCAAAGATCCACAACTACACCCAATTGAAGAAGTTACAACAATGCATGGAATCGAAGGAAAATAAACAAAACAATCAAGTATTGAAGCCAATAAGAGTTGACTATGGATGGGCGGATATTCGACAGTGGTAGCAAGAGAACAAAAATACAAGGAAATCGTATTTCTTGGTTTCATCCAGTGTACTGAAAACCAGTTGTATGGTACGGGAACTGGCTGTTCTGGACCAGTTCACCCCTTGGGGACCCTGGATTGGTTTGTGAACTGGACTGGTTCACCCCTTGGGGACCTTGGATTGGTTTGTGAACTGGCCCAACCACTTCACAAGCTGGTTTGACCAATTCCCATACCTGTTTGACTGGTTTGGGTTGGTTCTACATTCACACACCTTGGCCAAAAAAAAGAAAAAACTGTGCCCTACCCAATCCAAACCCTCAGTTAGTGTTATATAATGATACTCACCTTTGCTTGCATATTTGGTTTCTGATGGTTTGGATTTACATTGATGTACATGCATATGCATATTTTATTAAATTTTTCGTATTTTGTGTAATTTTTAGTAGACTGGTTCATCGTCTGATACTAGTTCAGTCCTGATTTGACCCTTGGTCGATTCTGGTCCCAGTTCTGGTTTTTAATACTTTGGTTTTATCACAAGTAAAGCCCTTGATTACAAAGTTTTCTGGACAAAGCTTTTCGAAGGGGGTACTATGTTATGATCTTAATTGGGGTACATCCGTGGTCAAATTTATATGTAAATAGTAGGTCGACCTGATAATGAGCCTACATGGTAAATGAGTGAGAATATTTATATATACTATATAGAGGTCAATAGAGTCATTATTGTATACATGACTCATGAATATGATATATGGATGTACTTAGGTTACTTGAGAGATCTCCCAATCTATACAGAGTTATTTTGTAACTCATCATAACATTACTTTTGGGAGCTGTGCTCCATGCCTATATTTGATGTACATTGTATGTATGCAAGTTTATCATGCTATTTTGTGTATTTGGTTCATAACAAATGAGAGGGGAAGCTCACATGTTTGCTGTAACCCAGTAATTTAAGATTATGTGGTGTATATCTTTTTGTGCATTAATGAAATATAAGATGCAGTTTTTCCAAAAACAATCTAGGAAATAAAAATGCACTATTTCTTACCTTTGGATTCACAACTGCCGATCCAACCCTTCGATTCATAGAGAACACTCCAGAGGAATGCAGTATGGAACTCTGGCCATTTGCTAATTTTTGCAACTGTATTGCATGCAGTATTGTACTTGTAGGAATTTGGATTGTGAGTTGTATCTGCTTTATTTCTATTGCTACTGGATATTCTATCTATGTTTTACAACTTTTTGCTAACTATTTATTAATCTTATTAGTTTTTACCTAGACAGGGTTAGATTGAAGTGGCTTTAAGCTCTGTGCTTTTGTCTTCTACTACATAACTTGTCCTATTGGTTGCTTTTCTATTGCTACTGGATATTCTCATCTTATCTATTCCTTTGTTTCTTGCATCATTATTGGATTTCCAATGCAATAAAGAAGCAATATTGGGAAGCAGTTGAGATCTTCCTTGAGATAATCCTATGAAATTATTGATCCAAACATCATGTATATTGAGCTTGCATCTCTACATGCTTAGTCTGTTTTCTTCAAGTGTTTGTTTTCAAGATTTTGCTGCATGAGTTTTTATGGTGTTTCTAGTCGTGTATGCTGTTCTGATTTTCTAAAAATTAAGTGGATTATTATCATTTTGCAGATTTTGACCTTGAGAGTGAGAGAAGTAAGCTGGATGAGCAGGGGCTGAAAATAGCGGAAAATCAGGAAACTAGTCTGAAGAATAGACGGAAACTTGCTGAAAACACACGAGGTAAATTATTTATAGTGTAATTTTAACTGCGATTGTTGGTGATTTTGCGAAATAACTGATTTCTACTGGATACTATTTTTGTTTGTAAAATAACAATTGTAGTGCCCATTATCTAATGGTTCGTCCTTGTCCTCAGCAAACCCTCTCCTGCTAATGCCTTAATCATTTCCAGTTAGCTTTCATTGCTTTTGTTTGCCAATCAGAAACTATGCTTAAGATCGCAGCAAAGCGGTGCAATATATGCTTTTTTTGGGATTGGCTTGTTGTGATATATTTAAAGTTTTAAGTTGGTTGTCTTCTGTGATGACCAGATTTCAAGAAAGCACCAAATGAGGAAAAATTAAGCTTGTTCAATTCTTTACTCAAAGGATATCAAGAAGAGGTGGATAATATTACAAAGCGAGCAAAGTTTGGAGAAAATGCTTTCTTGAATATTTATCAGAAGCTATATGAAGCTCCTGACCCATGCCAAGCTCTTGCTTCAGCCACTGTAAGCTATGGCGCCTTTGTTTAATTGATTTTATCAATGTTGTGACCTTATTATTTATGAATGCTAAATTTTGTCTAGATCAGATTTTCTACTACATGATTCTTAATATGCTGCATGATTACCAATACAACCTATTTACATAAACAATCATGCTATGGGCTGAGCTTCAATTACAATTTTGAAAGGCTATGTATAATTCTCATGGAAGTGAAAAACAACCTTATGTGTCTATGTCATTGCTGGTTGTAGAATGTAAATAGATCTACCAAGCCATTATTATTGCTTTGTTTTATCAGTTGTAGAGTGTAAGGCTTTGATGGATGGTTAATTTCATCAATTATTCTGCAATTAGTTGACATCTTTTTATTTAGTGTGCTGTACTGTTTTTGTTATCATATCTAGAGTCCTGATGTATATTGAGCGATGATGTGATTTAGAATTTATCTTTTTAATTTTAACTTATTGCTAATGGTCAGTTTACCATATATGCAGGGTGAATCTCACTTTGTGTTTTGTGCAGGAGCTAGCTTCAAAAATTTCTGACCTTGAATCTGAGAATCGTAAAATGAAGCATGAGCTTGAGGATTTCAGGGCAGAAGCTGCTCATCTAAGGAACCAACAAGCCACTGTTCGGAGGCTAGAGGAACGCAATCGGCAATTAGAGCAACAGGTAGAAGTTGAATATGTCAAGCAATTATTCGATTAGATGCTTGTATTTTATTGGAATTATTAGGTTAGTTGTATTATACTCAGTTTCACATGGCAGGAGAGCTACTTGAACCTTACTTTGGGCTCCCTAATATAGTTCAATGTTCTTGAATCACTTAATGCTTAAATCAACTGGTTGTTTTCCCTGTGGCATTACATCCTGAGCCTGACAGTTTTAACTGGTACATTAGTTAAGCTTGATATTTTGCACAGCTGCCTATGCAAATTTGAAAATGAGTTTCTTGAAGAAAATGCATTGCCATGGTTTTTGAATAGTTTTTTTTTTTTGAAGAAACTGAAGCTTTATATTATATAATAGCTGTGCCAAGGCAGACAACAAAATTCTCGCTTATAGCCAAGATTTCTTCTACTGCTAGTAAACTATAAAACATACATATAACCTTGAGAAAGTTCCACATTGTCTGACAGCGTAATTTCTTAACAAACTGCCCCATCAAAAATATAACTTTGAAGTACATCAGTTGTTAATTAAGCCATAGTTTGGGACCCCCTGCGCTCCACTTTGAGGTGGAGATTCTTCTTCTACGTCCATTGGCGCAACTCCAAGTCCCTCTTGTCCTTCCTCTGTATTTCCATGGCGAGAAGCAGCTGACACTTGATTGATAGTGATGGACTGAGTATGCTGAGGCAGGACCAATGTTCTCAGAAACTGGCACTCTGATTCCAAACTCTCAATACGCTGGGTGAAGACCTGTTACAGGTTCCCCACTTTGACTGATAACTGTTGAAGAGCAGAACGGTTGGCTTCAGAAATTTCCTCATGGCGTTGGAGGATTTGTTTAATTTCCCTCCAAGAAGGGTCCATTTTGAGACCTGTTATCGCACAAGTTGTAGGTTGGGCAAAGCCCGACCCAACCACCAATTGGCGACAACTAGGAGAGCACCTACCCACTGTCACCTTAGGCAGTTGTTCCCATCACTTTAGAGGTGAGGTAGTCACCTCAAGGGGGGAATCCCAGTGACCCTAGGGGGGATTGAGATGGAAAATGATAAGTATGAATGGATGTCCCCAAAGGTCAATTCTAAATGGAAAGGGGAGCTTGGAAAAGGGTCCTGGGAAAGGTAAAGGGTTGCCAAATGAGTTGAGTGACCTGCCGAGAGTAAGGTACCTGCCCGAGACACAATGAAAACCAAGAATATTTGTAATATGTTAGTTGGAAAAGCAAGTTAAGCTTGCTGTCCCTAATTACAGCAGTAAATTAATCAGTATATCAGTAATAACCATTAATCAAAGGGTGCTTTAAGACCTTAGATAAATCAACTTGCAAGTACAAGAGTTTGACTAGTTAAAGATTATGACTTAGCATGCACTTTGACACTTGATTAGCAGCTGTTAAGTGACTAATTCTGCAGAAAACTAACAGCCCTAATGGCTGTAGCAAACTAGGTTAGATATTAGAGAATTTACCCACTGAAAGTTAGTCCTAGTTACCTCAAAAGGTGCACCTAGGTTAGTAGAGAGTTAGGGTAGAGTTAGGGGTTAGTCCTAGGGTTAGTTTAGGAGTTATTAGGGGTTAGAGGGTTAGGTTTTCTGCAGCCTTATGGCTGTAGAAGTTAATTGTAACAGCAGCAAGATTTAATGGTTGAAAGGGGACGCCTCAATGAGGTAAGAGAGCCAAAGGCTCAAAGAACAACTTCCAAAAGAGATATCTTCAAAACTTGAAACTTTCATGTTTACCAGGGCAGCAATTTATTTCTCCAATGCAACAAGTAATGACTAGTGCCTTTAATGATTGGGTTAATGGAGTCAAGAGAAGAATGAGCTAGAGGTACTACCTCCTTGGGGGTGTAAATGTTCTTACTCCCCAAGGCAAGTATTCCTAGCTAGGGTTTAGACTAAGAGGGTGTATGCACTTATACTTCTCTTAGTAAACCCTTGTTAAATCAACAATATTTAAGCATAAAATGATGGAGGCTAAGGTGGGGGTGTATGCCCTTATACTTCCCACCTAGCTCTAGCAAAATAACCTTGACTTAAACACAAATGACAATACAAAGTAAAAAGCCTTACCAATTCAAGAAAAAATGCTAAGATAAACCATAACAATAGCAAAAGAAGAGCCTTCCAAGGCTAGCGCATCACTTCCACCAACCAATAACCAAGAAAATAGTCATACACAAGAGCACAAGAGAGAAAATAGCCAAAGGTAGTGAAAATTTCAGTCCAATACTTCTCACAATGGGAGAGTTATGATTTAAAATGAGATCTTATGATCTCTATTTATACAAAATGTCACTAACATAGTTTGTCCACATAATTTTAAGGTAAACCACAAGATTAAGGGTCAACAACCCTAATATTGCCCTTTTAGACATAATATTAAACAATTCATCTTTAAATTCACTTTTACACAGAAAGAAACCCTGACTTAGGTGACATCACCCCTTTAGGGGATGTTTTGACACTAGGAGCAAGTTGTTGGAGTTGGGGATGCATCGTTAGGCCTCCAAAGGCCACATGTCAATCATCTAGGCCATCTCCCCATGGTCAAGGCCTTCTTCTCCTCAAAACGTACATGTGTCAATGAGTAATAACTTCACCACCAAACCCTAGCCCTTCTAGGTGATGTCATGCCTCTAAAGATGATGTTTTGCCTCTCCTAGGAAAAACGTTTGGCATGTGAGGGCTAGGTCATGTCTTCTAGGTTGTCTTATGTCTCTCTCATTCGGCATGCGGGCCTTTGGCATTCAACCTGTTGGCTTCAAGCCCCATGGAAGCCCAAGCTAGGCTTGTTCCTCCAAAACCGTTCACCAACTAGGTCCTGCAAAGACAAATAAGCACGCCCTCCAAGGATCTCAAGTCAAAATAGCATGATGAGTAAATCAAATCAATAGATGAGCCAGCTAAGCATGTGCATCAAGGATTACCCAATCAAATAAGTAAGTGCTTAAAGACATTATGCGACTTTCCAAGCTTGGATATGGGAGGGTTGACGAGGTGTCCTATTGGGTAGATCTTTCCCTAGGTCAAGGAGTGTTTCCCAAATGATCCCTCTCTAAGCCATGTAAAGTGGATGAAGTGGTTAATGATCAAGACTCACTGGGCATGGGGTTCATGACATAGAAGGGGTCGTAGTGTCTCATTCATGGGTGCCTTTGTAGAGGGTGTGTGGCACCTTCGTGTGCAATGCAATTTTTTCCAAGCCCATCCTGTTGCCATCCTTTGTTTCTTTCATATTTTAAGGACGCATTGAAAGTCACTGCCCTGGCGTGGTGTCTAGATAATGACAGTGTCACTCACAAATACCTTGCGGAAATGAAAAGGATGGCTCGTGATGAGACCCCCTTTCTCTCAACCATGCCACTAAGAGCCATTACCGTGGCTTGGTGACCAGATGATGGTAATGTCATACCATTAGATACCCATGATCATGATAGGCCGGCTCGTGATGAGACCTCCTATCCTCCAACTAACCCCCTAAGCATTCATAATCATTTATTCTTGTGGGTCCCCCTTTTCTTACAGAGAAGCGTTTCATTGCTTTCTTGGGGGATCCTTGGGCGAAGCATCTGGAAGGTTTATATATAGGATTTTATCTGTTTAACCAACAACAATCCCTCTGGGCCTTCAACCCCTTCTTCCCATAGAATGAGGGATAACCCCTTCTTGGGTCAATACACCCTAAAATCCCAAGAGACAAGGAAACGAGGGGTTTTGGGTGATGGAAAGTGGTAAGTATGACTGGGAACGGTAGGATGCCTCTTCAAGGGAGTTCCTAGTAGCAAACCCATTCCCGAGGAAGACCACTTACTAGGGCACAATGTCAACCACCAAGGTTAAACGGGGCAAAAGGCATAATGTCCAAGCATATGTCATGAAATCTAAAGCAGTCTAAGATACAGCATATTCAAAATGCCTCAAATATTGAAATGACACTCACCATAATACCTGACTTGTACCTCATGGAGCAAGGACCAGTGCCTATCGGAAGCCAACTGGTGTGGTGGATGCCATCTGAAAATACTGACCTCTGTGGTGGTGAGAAGGGTCTCCATCTGTGCAAGTAGATATTGCTAGTCATGTAGTCTCTCGACACTCCATATTTGCAACCTGAGGGCCTCGAGACATAATCTTCTTAGTTATCCCACAAAATGGGGATAACAAGACCAAACAAGGCACCTATATAACCAGTATGATCAAGCCCCAAACCACTATTTCCTTTGCTGACAAATTTTGTTAGAACAGTAACATGAAAACAATTATAACCAACAACCACTTCCCTATGTCCAAGATTTAAAACATCTGTGCAAGTATTACCTCCATCAAGACTAGGCCCCTGAACACACTCATTACCATAACAAGTTGAAGTATCAGGTCCCAAAACGAATCCTTTGCTAGCAGAAAGAGGGCTAAAGCAAAATCGAATTTTCAGGGCTTAAACACAAGAATCCTCCAATCTCGATTTAACCTGCTCAATTGCCAGAATATCCAAAGCAGAAAACTTAGACCAAATAAAGTTGCAACCCCACCAACCAACTTCTGTAACACTACACAAGGAGTAAACAAGACAGGAAATAAAACACAAGATGTCATCTTCAAAAACAGAGCCCTGAAACAAGAAAGAGCCTAGAGAAAACTGGGGAAAATGAG
>ML832574.1:78979-96010 GCA_009831015.1 Picea engelmannii
AATTGGTTTCTAGAAAAAGTTGGATCTCTATGTGCATTTGAACTTAATGCTATTACATGCTTTCCACAAGAACTAAGATTTCTTCTAATCTCAGTAGATGGTAAGCATAATCAAAATTGACAGTCCAAATTATCCAGTCAGCCTGCAAGGTTGCTTTCCATTGAAGTTGACTTTGAGCATATCAGAAAGAGTAAGGTAGCTTTGCAAGTAAGCTGCTTTAGTGTTTTTGTATCACCAAAAAAAATGCTCAAGGGTTTCGTTCTTTTATGAATACAATCTGCTCAGGCTGAATAATACATGAAAAAATATACCTCAGACATAGTGTTTTTACTTTGACAATAATCTTGTAGGAAACATTCAATGAGGTAATCAACTGTCAGCCAGTTATCCCTTTAGAATAATTGGCCTTTGGAATAAACTTGATGTTTCCTCTGTGTTACCCCTCATATTGTATGAGGAGTAAACTTGTGATTTTCATTACATGACAGGATTTTCAGGATGACATATATGGAGCATTTTATGGACTTGCAGAACACACCTTGTTGGAGATTCTTTCCATCTTGACAGTTTTGCTTGCACCCATGTGCTTGACTCATAGCACTGTGCTATCAGTTGGTGTTTTGGTTGGAGGAGACTGACTTCTCCCTTTTTGGATTGATTGTCATATTGGTGCATTCCTCATGTTACATACTTTGTCATTGATGGATCAGCCTTCTAGTGGATTATTCTGATGGATTATACCTCACACGAATTTCATGGAGTTGTTCTTAGTATGCTTGTTCATCACGTTGAGAGAGCACTTTACCTTTTTGTATGATGATCTTGCCTTCACATGGACTAGGCATTGATGGTATTGGATGTCATTTTGAAAGAACGCCCTAGTGCTTATGGATTGGTTTGGCACGAGGATGAGATCTTGGCATGATGGACTCCCTGTTTGAGAAGAGTTCTCTTTCTATACACTCATTTCTTGATGGTTTTTAGCCCTCTCAACGACTATGTTTGACATGGTGTAGCATGGTTTGAGCATCATTATATGGACACCTTTGCTTGATTGGATACCCTTGGCACATGGATCGTGTTGAAGTACTGTTCTTAGTGGAGTGCTCCATTGATTCCCTCTTATTTGCACATATGTTGAGGCACGGTCATATGATTTTGCTTGCTTTATGGTGCTGCCCCCTTGTTCTATGGATCTAGTGGATTAATCTTGCACATGGATCTATGCCTTGGCACACATGTTGAGGTCACCCTATGTTTGAGGAGTTGTTCTAAGAACTAATGGGTCATTGCTTGCACACTTATCCATGAGATCCACTTTTGGAGGAGTTTTGGAGGGGCGTCCTAGCTCATGAGCAGAGATCTTTTGATTGAGTGCCCACATTGTTGTTAGATCAATGCGAATAGATGCAAAATGACCGTGGGATTTCCAAATTGTGTTCATAATAGAAATTCCAACAACATTGAATGAGTTATGGTGGTTACAAATCTGTCGTGTTAAAATTCTTGCTTCATTTTGACCAACTTTTTGAGGAACACCCCACCTTTGTTGCTTGAGCGTTTTGGTTATTTGGAAAGAGTGAAATTAATGTAAGCACATGGTGGAGGACACCTTGCACATAGAGCAAAGTGTTGTGTGTTTTGAGGCTATCTTTGAAGGAGGCATCCAACATGGAGAGGCCTCATGTGAAATAGCTACCTTATTATTTTATGCATTGTTGACTTGTCATGTGAGGTAGTTTATGAGATATTGGTATTTTAATATTATTCATTGGAGAAAAAGTGGATCTAAACCACTTATTTCTATTTTAGTGGGGAAATTGTTGAGGAAGTTAATGGATTTGATATTTTATTATTGTCCCTTGGAGAAAGAGACAGATCTGATGTTGTTAACCTATTTTATTGTTTTCCTTGGAGAGATTAGTGGATCTAGGAAAACAATTATTATTTTATTGTAAGAGGAGATGGAGCTCGACACTATTTAAAGAGTAGCCGTCTCCATTTGTAGTCATGGTTGGATTTGTGGAGTCTCTCCTCTTGGAGCCTCATTGTATATCTTTTGGTAGACATAATGGAAAGTTCAAGGGTTCTCTCTATTCATATGTGAAGCTTGTTGTCATTTCTAATTGTTGTTGTTGATATTAGAAGCTACTTGCAAAGAACATGCTTGAGAGGCCAGGATGGAAGGGTATATTTACCATATTGGAAGGGTTTAATGTGAGGGTTCTTCCCCTTTTAATCTCCTTTGATGTCTTATTTCTGAACGTGTTATCTTACATCCATCATCTTTTAAGAGTTGTTGGGTTAACACTTCATTGTAGGATGGACCCTCATAATGTTGTTTGAATGTGGCACCTTTAAGGTCCCTTCCAAGTTCATTTCTACATACTCTGATAAGAAATTAAGGCTTATAGTGGCATAGCTCTATTTGTCTTAATCATTTACAAATTGCTCTCTTAGTATAGCCCCTTGACTCCATTTTCCCTATATTGGATAGGCACTAGTTCCTTGTTCTCCATCACCCCGTTTATTTTATCTATACCACAAAAAATAATGTTTTGCTAAGCTATCTCATCACATCACATTGAGCCTCATTATCATAGCCTTAGCGATCCTACTTAGGGATATCTCCCTTGTGTTGGAGAAGAGCCAACCTAAAGCGAGAGATGGAGTTATTGAGGTGACAGTGAGTAGCCCCTCTAAGTTGCCCCAAGGTTTTCACTTTGTGCTTAGGACTTTTACACATTCAAGTGAGAGTTTGAGAGGTAACACTCTATTAATTACATCCCCAAGTGATCTTTTACAAATGGCCTCTCTGTAAACTTGCAAAAGATTTGGGTCCACAAAGCCCTAGGTGGCCTTGTGCAATTCACATAGGAATTTGTAGAGTCTTGGGGATTTTTCTATAGGGATTGCACATTCATCCAAGGGAAAAGGTTGGTCTCACATGGAGGTTCATGACTTGGACAATCTATGAGGCACAAACTCAACCCATTGCATGCCCACCTTTCTTTCTTTTGTTAATTCTTGTGATTGAAAGACAAGTTTGTAATGATTAACAAACTCTCTTTTAATATTTTCTTGTTGCGTTTGTCTAGCCCCTTCTACGTTAATCAAATATATACATTGAGAAATATTCTTATTGGCCATTGCTCGAAAGAAATCCTTGGTTAAATTTTTCCCTTTTCACTTTCCTTAGCTCCTCAACACTTCCTTAAAGAGGGTCAACTTTTTCCTTTTTCTAATAGACTTGAGTTCTTTCATGCCTTTATTTCCCAACTAAAATCTCTTTCCTAAAACCATGAAGAAAGGAAGCTACCTTACCAATGTCATTCCACCTTTAAATCTAAGCCTTATCCTCTTGAGGACAAGGAATTAAGTTCTTGACTTGTTGGAAATCTTATAGACATTTAGGGTTTTGATGATGAAAAATGTTGAGAAGCTAGTGAGACATCGACATGCATGGCTTACTACAACCTCGAATAATGTTGAAGACAATTGGTTGGTGATCAGACAATGCAGCTTGACCAACAGTTGAATTGTCATAGAGTCTTGACAATTGAAGGAAAAATGTTTTGGTAGATAGCGTGGCTTTATCGAGTTGCTTTAAGACTTTCCTTCCCTTTCCTTAAACTTGATTGGGTAAACAATAAGTCGAAGGAATTGTTTTTTCTATAAGCATTTGGGCCATATAACCCTAAATTGAACGTAGGCTAAAACATGCTTTCCTTTCCTTGGTTCATTATTGGTGAGGGAGGAGGTCTTTTTTGTTCGAGGCTCTATCATGTTGAAATCTCCGTGGACGAACCAATTGGCCTTTGGAAGATTGTTGGCCATCCAACGCCAAAAGGATGTGTGCTTTGAGGCAATCATTCGATGCATAGATATTAGCCACCCTCATAGTATGAGCATTGGGATTTAGTAAAATCCACAACAATCTCTCGGTCGAATCTGAATCCCATTCCAAGACACATACAATAAGCTTAGGTGACAAAAATCATTGCTACACCTTTTCCTTTGTCGTGTGTTCTTGAAAAAGTATCAGCACTAGGCCATATAAAATTGAGCAAGGTCTTAATTCGAAAATGTGTAATTTTAACTTAATCAAGAAGACTAAATCTAAGCTTTGGATGGATCAACACAATCATTGAACTGTGCCCTTTCTATAGGGGCCTACAAAACTCCTTACATTCCATGAGGAAACCTTCATCAAGAGGGACTGTGGGAAGTTGCTACTTCGCCACCACCACCATTGCCTATGTTCAATGCATCTACCTCCTCAAGTATTCTAGGGGATTTAAAGCAGTGTTGATAACATCGGCATCGGCATCGGCAAAAAGTCAGCAAGGGTCTGGAAAACATCTTCTCGGAAACATCGGCATCGGCAAAAAGTCAGCAAGGGTCTGGAAAACATCTTCTCAGAAACATCGGCAAAAAAATTGGTAAAAATCGGCAAACTGTGGCAAACATTAAAAAACATAAACTATCCAAAAATACAAAAAATTGAAAATAATCAGCAAAAAATCAGAAATAAAAATCGCGATTTTTCGGGCCAAAAAATTGGCAGCCCAAAAAAATCGCGATTTTTTGCCATATCAGTGAAAAATAGCCGATGTTATCAACACTGGTTTTGGGCTGCCGAAAAATCGGCAGCCCAAAAAAATCGCGATTTTTTGCCATATCGGTGAAAAATAGCCGATGTTATCAACACTGATTTAAAGGTCAGGGTCAACATGAGTGGGAAAAATTTGTGTAGTCTTTAGTTTCTTGGTAGCACTTTATCTTGTGTTTTCGCATTTGGCATGCATATTCAAAGAAACATAGGGAGTTTGAGTTGCGTGATGACATTTGAATGAAGCTTTCATGGAGCGAGAAGTAGGCGCCTCATGCTTTGGTGCTATTGGATCTTCTTGCATGTGGCTTTTGAGGCTTGTTGACTGGCTTTTGGTTGAGTAGTAGCTTGAGGATGGGTTTGAGGGGGTCTATTTTTACCAAAGCCTTTCCATGTGACTAGGGTTTATCGTTCTTGAGTGGCTTCTAGGGCTGAGGGAGCTTGAATTTTTTCGTAAGCTTGTGGTTCAGTCAAGGCCAAATGGGATTTTGGCCACAGGGGGACAATCCTTGATATGATGATTAGGACTTCAATAGCAAAAGCATGTATTCTTGATGTTAACATAGCACACTCGTTCATGAATGATCTTATCCCAAACTTGAATATCAATATGTTCTTTTAGGTCATTTGACAAGTTGATATATAAGCTCAATTTGGCATGGGATGAAATAACCTTATGGTCTTAGGACAAACGAATTTACCTATGGGCTTGGCAAACATATCTAAGCAGTGCTAGAGCCTAGAACTATACTGGGAGACTCAGAACTCATCCCAAGTAGGGAAATGAAGTTGAATAAATTTCTTTGTTGACAAATTGTTAAACTTAGTGAGTGAACACAACCATTGTATTGCAACATATACACTGCCCATGCCACTTAACAACCATGCAATGTGAAACATCCTTAACTGTGAACATGAAAAGACCTCTGGTCAACAACTTTGGTCATGTTGTTGATGTCTTTGACATGCTAGTTGTAATGTACCCATCACTATCTAACCCTTGCCCTAATTATGTTCTCAATGTTAATTTCTTATAACTCAGCAAACAAAAATAAAATGCCAATGATTTTTCTTTACCCAGAAATTAAGATATAACTTCTGAAAATTATGCATTAAATTTACAGCTTAGTTATTTAACTAAAATAAACAGTAAAACAAAATAGAAACTGAGCACATAAAATAGAGAACACCAGAAATACCCTGAAAACCCTAGTGTGGGGACAACCAGCAAAGAGGGGGCTTTATTGGGCTCTTGAGATAAATATTACAGCAGCAATACAAACAGAATTTTCTTACAGAAAGATTCTTTCAACTGTTTGGTCTCTTCCTCAGCAAATTGGCTCAGCCAATATCAGCTGTACAACCCTCTTCAAGCATGTATGGCTGGGTTAGTACGGCCTCTGTACGACCCCTCTTTACGGCCTGGTACGGCCCAGAAAGTCGCGGCCTGTACGGCCCTCCTTTGTCCAGCCCAGTACACCCTCACTTGGCCTGCCCTTGCTGCTGTATGGCCCCTGTTTTCGGCCCCTTCAGAAACTGTTGTACGACCTTGTTGTATGGATTCTTCCTATCAGCCAAGTTGCCCACTCCTCAGTTGAAAATCGCCCTCACTCTCTTGCCCAAGTGCCCCTCTTCTTTTTTTCTCAAATGAGTGTTGTGTGTGTCCCTCACCCTCAACCTTCTTCTTATCCCTCTAATTCACTTTTTAAGAAACTTCTAGAAGTCTCCAGAAATACGCTTTTTGTGAATTATTAAATTCTGAAAATTACTTTTTAGAAATCTGAGTAAAAATTCATTTAAGTGACTTTTTAATTTTTCCTAAGTTGAAACTTAGGATAAAATTAATAAAGCTGATTCCGGGTAATTAATTGTGCCCATCAACTAGCCTTGGATACATAGGCTTAGCTAAGACACCTTCTGAGCTACAAATTAACACTCCCTCTTAGTGAGGAAGGTGTTCTGTACCACTCCCAACTTGTCTCCGAAAAAGACAAACTTGCCTTTCATCAAGGTCTTCGTGAGAATGTCTGCTACTTGCTCTCCTGTAGGGCACACACTGTAGCTTCACTGTCCCCTTCTGCACACAGTCCCTTATGAAATGAAATCTGATCTGTGTGTTTGGACTTTTCATGAAACACTGGATTCTCAGAGAGCTTGATGCAGCTCTGATTGTCATAGTGAATGACAGTAGCATCCAACTCCTGACCAAACAAACCGATGAGCAGCTTACAAAGCCAAATGTCCTCACATGCTGCTAAACTAGCTGCCATGTACTCTACCTTAGTGGAGCTCAACACCACTGACTTCTGCTTCCTGCTGAACCAGGAAACATCTCCCTATCCCAAGCTGAAACAACAACCCGAAGTACTCTTCCTGTTCACCATGCTGCTTTCCCAATCTGCATCTGTAAAGCCTGTCAGCTTCACCCCATCTCCCTGGATGTAACTCAAACCATAATCGACTGTGCCACACAAATATCTTAGAACATGCTTCGCTGCCACCTAGTGCAACCCCCTCGGCTCAACCATAAATTGTCCGAGTGTGTTCACCGCAAAGCATATATTTGGTCTAGTCTTGACCAAATACATCAGAGAGCCAATCAACTACTTGTAATGTGTAGGGTCCATTGCCTCTGATCTGGAATCATCTAGCTTCTTCTAGTTGGTCACCATGGGCATAGACATAGGCCTGCAATCCAACATCCCAAATCTCTTCAGGATCTCCACTGCATACTTCCCCTGTCCAAGGAAAATTTGACCATCACGCTGCCACACCTCTAACCCCAGAAAATAGTTCATCAACCCCAAATCTTTCATCTCATATTCTGAAGCAAGATCCCTCTTGCACTCTGCAATGAGCTTCTTTGAACTTGTAAGAAACAAGTTGTCCACATACAACACAAGAATGAGCGGCTCACCTCCAACTATGATGTAGTAGAGGTTGGAGTCTGCCTCACTCTTGGTGAAGCCCATCCCCTGCAAGTAGATGTCAATCCGTGAGTACCACGCTCTAGGAGCCTACTTGAGCCTGTACAAGGCTCTCCTCAATCTGCACACATGGGAATCCCTCCCATGCACCTCAAAACCCTATGTCTGCTCAATGTACACCTCCTCAATGATGCCATTGAGGAAGGTCGTCTTCATGTCCATTTGGTGGATCTTCCACCTCATCTCTGCTGCAATCAAGATCATGGCTTTGATCGAGGTGTATCTCGCCACTGGGGCAAGTGTCTCATCATAATCGATCCCCTCCTTCTGAGAGAACCCCTTAACCACAAAGCGAGATTTGAACTTCTCCACACTCCGATCCGCAACGTGTTTGATCTTATAGATCCATTGTTTTTAGATTCCTGTGGTGTGAGCTTTCAGAATTATTGTCCGGATTTTCCATAGTGAAATTCATTTTAATCGACGTTTCGAATCCTTTACCTGGATTCATATTCAGGACAAAATAGTCAATGATAAGGGTAGCATGCTAGAGTTATAAATATGAAAAATTGCAGAGAAAAATAGGTAGGTCGGCTTTAAAACTTAAGAGAGAAACCCAGAAGCTTAAGAGAGAAACTTAGAAACTAAAACCTAATGTCGGTTTAAATTTTGGTCAAACTCTGAGATATTGGTATGGCCTACATTATATAATTTCTGTGGTAGGATTATAGTTTCTAAGAAATGATTCTAAAACACAATAATTAGTTTCTTGGTTAAAGAAGGTTGTGCAATAAGGATAATGTTTTAGGATTATTTTTAATTTAGTCTTGTTTGTTGATTAAAAAGGTTAGGTAAAATTATTAAAAAGTTTAGTTATTAATTATTAAAAAGAGGTTAGGTAATTTTTTGTTAATTAGAGGTTAGGTATAATTATTAATTATTAAAAGGCTAAACTAACTGGAAAAGAGAGGTAGGACATCAAACCTAGTTTTCTGGGTTCTCTTGTTGTTTTAGTACAGGGAGCCAACTTTTACTTACCTCTAGGCCACTATCTCTATTCATGTTGTTTGGGTGCTTCATTATCTCTAGGGCTTCTCTAATACGTCGTCTGAAAAAGTGGTCTTTTTTAGCAAGGATTTTAGTGTTCTCAAGGCATATATGGTGCTTGGTTTTGAGAGAGTGTTTTGCCAAAGTTGAGGTTCGAGTCCGTTCTCTCTTGAGATCCATCTAGAGCCAATCACCGATTTCCCTTTTGGCTGGAGCACCACCTCTCATACATCATTCTTCATGATGGAAGCATACTCTTCCAGCATGACATCTCTCCACACCTGTTGCTGTGATGCCTCCTCATAGCTGGAAGGGTCGACCTCCAATAGCTCACTCATCATAGCCATGTAACTGGAAAATATCTGCGGTGCTGGACTCTCCATGATCGATGTCCTAGTCGCACCCACGTACTCCCGTGCCTCTCTCAAGGTCTGCTCTGCCCATCTGGTCTTCCTCCTCCTAGTAGAAGGAGTCTTATGAATAGGAGGAGCCTGCTGCTCCTCATCCCGATCTGCAGTCTGATCATTGGTGCTTGCACCTGTACCTGTACCTGCACCTGTACCCTTTACCTCAGTCTTTTGAGTCTCCAACTCCTGATCCCATGTTGCTGCTGCACCAGTATCATGAGCCTTCCTCAAGGCTCTGTCCTCCTCAAACCTCACATCCCTCCTGACCGTAGACTTCCTCAAGGAAGGAATGTAAACTCTATGTGCCTTGGAATTATTTCTATAGCCAATGAAAATCCCCTTCTCAACAGTGGCCTCGAGCTTTGTCCTCCTCTTTGAGGGGACATGACAATAGACAAGGCACCCGAAAATCCTGAAGTGTCCAATCTTTGGTCTCCTGAGTCCTCCCTGTGAATACCTCCTCGGGAGTCTTCCTCCCCAATGCCTTGTGAGTACTCCTGTTCTGTATGTATACAACTGTGTTACAAGCTTCTGCCCATAGAAATCTAGGCAGATCCTGATCATATAGCATGGCTTTAGTAGCCCCAACAATAGCCCTGTTCTTCCTCTTCGCCACCCCGTTTTGCTGTGGGTTGTACGAAATAATCAACTCCCTCTTCATCCCAACACCTGCACATAAATCCTTAAGGCCTTCGAGGTGTACTCGCCTCCTTTGTTGGATCTCAGTGTCTTGATCTTCCTGCCCGTCTGGTTCTCCACAAGAGATTTGAACTCTTGGAACCGACTGAGAACCTAGTTCTTGGTCGTCATGAAGTAGATCCATGTCTTCCTAGAATGGTCATTGATGAAGGTGACATAGTACTCATACCCACTCAGGGATGGTGATGACATGGGCCCACATATGTCTGAGTGTATCAAGTCTAGGATGCCTTCTATCCTACTGTTAGTACTTGGGAAAGCTGTCTTGGTGTACTTCCCCATAGCACACCCCTTGCATACCTCATGATGCTCTGTGCTAAAATATGGTAGTCATGTCACAATCTCCTTAGGCCCTTTGAGTGCTCCATGATGTAGGTGTGCCAACCTCCTATGCCATAACTCTGCCAAGTTACATGCACTACTCACCAATGCTCGGGCTGGCTCGAACTAAAGCCTATACAACTTCTCCTGCTTGACTCTAACCACCTTAGCAACCTTGGAGTCCTTGGGCTTGATGTACACTCGCCCATCCTGAAATGAGACTACATAGTCACTGTCCTCCAATGCTAAAATTGATATCAGGTTCTTCTTCATTCCCAAAACATATAGCACATCCCTCACCATCAGTGGCTTCTCAGACTCCCTCTGAAATGTCACCGTCCCATGGCCTGTTGCCCGACACTTAGCATTATTGCCCATCTCAATCACGAGGTCCATCTCCTCCTCCTGCATGTTAGAGAAGTACTCCCGCACTCCAGTCATGTGACTAGAGGCGCCATTGTCAACACACAAAACTACTGAACTGGCTGAACTAGAGAGACACGCAATGAGTGAAAACTCATTCTCGAACCTAGCTACAAACTCATCAACTTCAGCTGAAGCTGATGCAACCATGTGTGACTTCTTGCTGCCCTTCTTCTTGTTTGGGCACTGATTGGCAAAGTGGGCTGGTTTGTGACAGTAAAAACACTTAATCTTGTTGAAATATTTCTTCTTTTCTCCCTTAGAGGTCTGACCCCCACTGGGGCCCTTCTTTCCTCCAAACTTGCCTTTTCCAACTAAGGCAAGATTCTCCTCATCCTCACACTTTGGCTGACTAGCCTGTGAGGTGCCAACTCTCAACTCCTCCTGGTTGAAGTAATCCCATAACCTCTCCTAACCAGGGAGTTTCTCTCGAGCTACAACTCCTCTAACAAATACCTTCCACTACTTGGTGAAGCCATTCAAGGCTGTCCTCACCAACTCGGTCTCATCCACGGCCTCCCCAACTGCTGCCAGTTCATCTCTGATCTGAGTGAACTTGGTGAGATATGTAGCAATTGACTCTCCCCTGACCATCTTTGTGCTTTTGAGTTTCTCCTTGAGTAGCATCTTCCTACTTTGGTTGTCTAACTGGTACAACTTGACTAGGGCATCCCACATATACTTAGCTGTCTTCTTCCCAGACAGATGAGGAATGATGTGGTCTTTGACTCCATCAACTATGATTTTTCTGGCCTTCACATCCTTCCTAAGATGAGCTGGTTGTTGTGCTGGGTCTGCTAGAAGCACTGCTTTGCCTTCAACAAACTCCCACAATCCTTGCTCTTTCAACACCAAACCAATTCACTCCCTCCCAAGGACTGAAATTTGAGGTGCCCTCTAGCCTATCTTCTAATCTCAAGCCTGCATTGGCCAAGAATCTTCATCATTCTACAATATTCTTGTGTATTCCATGTCCAATACATGCTACCTTTTTGAGTCAACAATCCTTCCACCATAGTTTTCACTAAAGTTGCGTTCCACCATTGACTGTAATTTGCAAACTACAATACTAACTTCTATCATTTCTTTCACCAGCTTCTCTCACTCCTCCAAGAGGCTACTGATTAATGGCAATGATAGATCCCAAAAGTCCTGTACTCCAATCTTGTTTCCTTATCTTTGTATCTAGTAATGCAGTAGCCAACCTCAAACCAATTGCTTTATCTTCATATTTATGTTCAAACTGGACAAAGGGAAATTCTGTAGCATACTTTAGAATGACATCTAGAAATGCTTTGCGAATATTTCCCAATCTTCCTGCCTCGGATCCTGAGCCGATTAATTGTAATAGGAACACTAGAGTTAACCCTAAAAGTGTTCCATGCATACAAACCTTCAGAGCCCTAAAAAAGGATGTCACAGTGCCATCCTGCCTATAAAGCGTTGTAGAGAAACTCTTCCTCTTTGTGCCCAACATAAGATCATAGAAGGATTCAACTGATACAGCAGTAAGAACAACCTGGAGGCACCCAAGAGGATACTTCAAGTTAAACCTTTGGAAATGTAGATGTTGTATTGCACCTGATGACTGTTGAAATATTGTAACGTTGAAGAATATTCTAATTATATTTGAGTTATTGTTGTATAGATCAAATCCCCTTTTGTGGATTGATCAGGTCGGGTCTTGTATAAGATCAAATCCCCTTTTGCAGATTGATTAGGTCGGGTCTTGTATAAGATCAAATCCCCTTTTGCGGATTGATCAGGTCGGGTCTTGTATAAGATCAAATCCCCTTTTGTGGATTGGTCAAACTGTATTTGTATGGTGGTATTTGTAAAGTGGGCCCCTAGTAATTATAAAGTGGTTTTAGCCACTTCTAGGAGAAGTCGGCTCCACCAAGTGAAGAGACACAACCCTAGCTCCTCCTCACAACTTGTATTTATATGTGAGGATGGTGTCTTATTTGTACACACACTCACTCATCTAGTGCACATATCTTGAAGGCAACTGCAGTTGTAGGAAGAAGTCTAACGGAGGAGAAGAGAGGCGCATGCTTGGTCTTTGTTTGCCTTTGGTGTTTTGGTCTTAGTCTTGGCATTGTATTGACAATCTATTATTGAGGAAGTTTTGCTGGGTTTTCTCCCCCATGAGGGTTTCCTAGGATAAAATGTTGCATACCTTGTGTTTGTGTTTCTTTCTGTGATCCTCTTTATACTGTTGTTTTGGAAATGCATTGAATGCTTATGAAATTTGGAAATAACCTAATAACAACATTAAAAACTTAACATGGAATCAAAGCTTGATTGAATAGAGCATCTTTTACTGGGTATCTAGACGTTTTGTTGCCGTACAAGAAAATTAGGGCTTTTTACTGAAGATGAATTTTTGACCAAAGACCACCTTGGGAAGTGCGCCCCTGAGAACCCAACTCAAGAATACAAGAATGCAAAAATGAGAAACAATTCAAGACTATTTCTATAGGGTTTCTCAATTCAAGGAACAATTAGAGGCAATTGGAGACAACTTAGATGAAGATGAACTCGTGATGACAACTCTTAATGGTCTCTCAAGACCTTCGGATGCCTTCATCCAAACTATTTGTGCAAGAAAAGAGAAACTCCAATTCGACAGTTTATGGAAAGAATGTGTTCAAGAAGAAGCAAGAGTGGCTAACTGAGAAGTCGTTCTATTAAAAGATGAAGATCAAGCCCTAGCTGCTCATGCTAAGGGTGGAAAGGGAAAGTCTCAGTTTCAAAAGGAGACTCACTTTCATAAAGAGTCTCACTCTCCAAATAGATTCCAGAAATATCATAAGGGTCAAAGAAAGTGAAAAGATTTCTCCTCCTACCAATGTTATCATTGTGATAAGATGGGACACATTGCTAAGAATTGTCCTGCTAGAAGGGAATAATACAAGAGGAGAAATAACAAAAAACATCATGCCCATGCAGTTGAAGATGATGAGCCACCCAAGAAGTTAGCTAAAGAAGAGATTGAAGAATATGTTTTGTTTTCTGCTCTCTCAGGATCTGTGACATCTAGAGAGTATATTTGGCTCATAGATAGTGGTGCCTCTAAGCACGTGACAGGTCAGGAGAACACTCTCTCCAGCCTTATAGAAAAGGACTCCCCCCAGAAAGTTTCACTTGGAGATGATTATCAATACCCTATCAAAGGAATGGGAGAATCCACCTACAAACTTGATTTAGGAACTCCGATGAGAATGAAGGATGTACTCTATGTACTAGGTTTGAAAAAGAACTTACTTTCTATTTCAGCTCTAGATAAGAAAGGTTTCAGGGTTGCATTCGTAGATGGTGAAGTTCTTATGTGGTCTAAAGGAAAAACTATAGAAGATGCAATTGTTATTGGAATAGAAGAAGGTGGTTTATAGAAGTTAAAAGGTCACTCAGATGTARCCTTGACTCACTCTACTGAAATTCCTTGTGAACTTTGGCATAGAAGGCTAGCTCACATCAACTACAAAGCCTTACCATATGTGAGCAAGGTAGTTACAGGTTTACYAGAACTAAAGGTTGATCATGAAGGTGTATGCAAGGGATGTGCACAAGGAAAGAACACAAAGAATTCTTTTCCAAAGAGCGACAATCAAGCAGAAGGAATTTTGGAACTTGTCCACTCAGATGTATGCGGTCCAATGCCATCAACCTCTCTAAGTGGGTATGTATACTATGTATCATTTATTGATGATTACTCTTGTAAAACTTGGGTTTATTTCTTGAAGTCAAAAGATGAAGTACTTGGAAAGTTCAAGTAGTTCAAATCCTTGGTAGAAAACCTCTCCGAAAGAAAAATCAAGATACTTAGGTCAGACAATCGAGGAGAGTACACTTTAAAAGAATTTGGAAGCTTTTGCAGAGATGCTGGGATTAAGTGGGAGCTCACCACTCCCTATAATCCTCAACAAAATGGTGTAGCAGAAAGAAAGAATGGAACGATTATGGAAGCAGTAAAGACTATGATTCATGATCAAGATCTTCCAGTGCACTTGTGGGCTGAAGCAGCAAGAACAACAATATGTGTCCAGAACAGATTATCCCATAGTGCACTTGGATTCAAAACCCTCGAATAAATCTTCACCGGAAAGAAGCCAGAAGTAGGCCATCTCAAAATATTTGGTTGTCCAGTATTTGTACACATTCCGAAAGAAAAGAGAACTAAGTTGGATCCTTTAGGAAAGAAGGGAATATTTGTTGGGAACTGTGAGGTCTCTAAGGCGTTCACAATCTACATACCAGGATACCATCATATTGAGATCAACAGAGATGTAACCTTTGATGAAGATGCAACACTCAATAGATCAAGAAAATGTCAGCTTGAAGAAGTATATGAAGAAGAACCTGTAGCTCTCAGAGTTGCAGAACCCGCAGTTACCCTCGATGATGAGATTCCAGAAGATCATGATATGATAGAATCTCAAGAATCTCCCCGTATGACTATCTATCATAAGAGAAAGCCAGCTTGGGCTAGAGAACTCATTCAGGACGCAGAAAAGTATGGTGCCCCAGAAGGAACCACGAGACAAAGCAAGAAGCCTAAGCCATTCTCCATCTATATGGCCTTGATGTGTGATCTCTTAGAGAAGGAACCTACTTGCTTTGAAGAAGCCGTTCAGAAGAAAGAATGGATGAATGCCATGACAAAAGAATACCAGTCCATTATAAAGAATGATGTGTGGGAAGTAGTTCCCAAACAAAAGAACAAAGACGTGGTATCTTCCAAGTGGATATACAAAATAAAACATGCACCAGACAGAAGTATTGAAAAACATACGGGAAGATTTGTGGCTCGTGGATTTTCTCAAAAGGAAGGTATTGACTATGAAGAACATTTGCTTCTATAGCAAGATACACTTCTATCAGAACCATCAGAGCTCTTGCAACCAAAATGAAGTGGAAGTTGCACTAGATGGATGTGAAAACAACTTTCTTAAATGGTGTTATTGAAGATGAAGTGTATATAGAACAACCACAAGGTTTGAAGTTGAAGATAGAAAGACTCATGTCTACAGGTTGAAGAAAACTCTGTACGGGTTGAAGCAAGCTCCTAGAGCTTGGTATGGAAGAATTGATAATTTCCTGACAAGCTTGGGCTTTACCAAGAGTAAAGCTGATCCTAACCTTTACTTCAAGGTTATGAATGATGAGCCAATTATAGTGCTACTATATATGGATGATTTATTCTTGACAAGAGAAGAAAAACTCATCATAGATTGCAAGAAGAAGCTCGCTGCAGAGTTTGAGATGAAAGACCTAGCCTCGATGCATTATTTCTTAGGTCTTGAAGTTTGAAAGAGCCCAAAGAAGATCTTCCTTAACCAAGGGAAGTATGCAGTTGAAATACTAAAGAGACTTGACATGTTGGAATGTAAAGCCATGACCACACCCATGGAAACAAATTTGAAGCTCCTAGTTGATACTTTGTCAATATCTAGTGGAGCCCAGATGTGTTCACCTTGTAGTTGCAAAGCATGTGATGAGATACCTTAAGGGTATGTTGGATTATGTCTCTGTTATATTGGAGATCATGACTTAAGACTGCATAGTTATATTGATTTAGATTGGGCTAGAAGTGCTTGAGACATAAAGAGCACTTTAGGATGTTGTTTCAGTTTGGGGTCAGCCATGACTTCATGGAAAAGCCGGAAGCAATCCAATATTTCTCTCAGCACGGCAGAAGCGGAGTACATTACAACATGTTCCTCCAGTTGTGAAGCCATATGGCTTCAAAATTTGTTGACAGGTCTGTTCGATTTGTAGATGGAAGCCACCGTGATTCTATGTGATAACCATAACTGTATAAAGATGAGGGAGAACCCAATGTTCCATGATAAGTTGAAGCACATAGAGATTGAGTACCACTACATTCGTGATATGGTGCAGAGGGGAGCTGTAAAGCTCGCATATGTTGGCACAGATGAGCAGGTTGCAGATGTGTTGACCAAGCTTCTGTCTCGTGTGAAGTTTGAGTACTTCCAAGACAAGCTTGGTGTATTCTGAAAGGACCTCCCTCGAAAGGGGGAGTGATGCTGATGATATTATGGTATCTAACCAACAACGGGTAGCTCCGTTAGGATTTTATATCCTAGGGGATTGGTCATCCTTGGGCAGATCCCGAAGGTCCGGTAAGGACGGTCTATCAGAGTACATGTGCATGTATATGCCAACTGTGGTCAATAGTGGTAGCTCAGTTAGGATTTTATATCCTAGGGAATTTTATGATTCCTGGGCAGATCCCGAAGGTTCGGTAAGGACGGTCTGTTAGAGTACCACATGGTAACTTGTTAGGATTTTATATCCTAGGGAATCTTATGATTCCTGGGCAGATCCCGAAGGTCTGGTAAGGACGGTCTGTCAGAGTACCACAAATGTTGTTGATGCACCTGCCTCATTTTGTTGCCACATGTTGATGATGTTGTTCCAGCTTCGCGCTGTTGATGTTGATGTTCCAACTTCATGATGATGATGTTACTCCAGCTCCATGCTGTAAACAATGATGATATAGATGATGAGAAAAACTTTTGATGATTTAGAGATGTGCCAATCAGTGTTCTAGATGCTGATAATGATGCTG
>ML832574.1:108165-119133 GCA_009831015.1 Picea engelmannii
TTGGATGAGATTCTTGGTTGTTGAATTTGTTTGATGGTTGAGGCTCTCTATGAGTTTCCCTTTTGAAGTAGGGTTTCTTCCTTCCTCCTTTTGTATGAGTAGCTAGGGCTTGATCATCATCCTTTGCTAGTAGTGCTTCACGGATAGCTACCCTTGTCTCTTCTTGGATGCATTCTTCCCATAGGCTCTTAAACTGTAGTTTCTCCTTTCTGGCACATATCGTCTGGATGAAAGCATCCCAAGGTTTTGTAAGACCATTTAGGGCCGTCATTACGAATTCGTCTTCATCTATGGTGTCTCCAATCGCTTTTAACTGTTCTTTAATTTCTGAGATTCGGGAGAAATATTCTTGAATCTTTTCTCCTTTCTGCATCTTGGTATTCTTCAATTGAGATCTTCGGTTCATCTTTCGGTTGATGTTCTTTCCTTCGTATAGTTTGCTTAGAGAGTCAAACATCTCTTTCGGAGTTTTCTTGGACGATACATACGGGATCAGGTGGTCTTTGATTGAATCTGCAATGATTCTTTGAGCCCTGATTGAGTCCTTTTGATGCTTCGCTTTCTCTACGACATCTTTAGGTTTCGACACTTATTCTTTGATGAATCTTGCTAGGTCATTCTCTGCAAGGATCAGACCGATCCTATACTTCCAGGCACAGAAGTTGTCTATGCCTTCTAGTTTCTCAACAAGCTTTGTTCTTGTAGACATCTTGTACTTGAGGCTATGAAAAATGACCAAAAATGAAAATGCTTGAAATCAATTTTTGACGTTACCAGGAGGTGCGCTTGGCTGAGGCGAGTAGCCTGGTGTACTTGGATCTGAGAAAATCCAACTTTTGCCCCTTCAAATCTGATCTGCGGATTTCTGGACTGGTGCTTCTGGTACTGGTTTTTTGGTACTTTTGGTACTTTTGTGAATCTAGGGTTTCACTTTCCGGGAGATTCAACCACTGAAAAGGTGCGCTCTAAGTGCCAAAATGATTCTTGGGGGAGGGCGCAACTTTCTAGGTGGTTTTGGAGCTAAAAAGATTCACTTTTGAAAAACCCTAATTTGCAGGTACTGCAACAGTGACGTTTTTCTCTTGCGAAATATGCTTCCTTCAGGTTGGCTCTGATACCATGTTAATTTATTATGCCATTATTATAGTTCTTTGCATTTCAATAGATAAGAACAAAATAAGAACAAGATCACTGGGAAATACACATTCACAAGAGACACAACATTTATCCTGGGAAATCCTCTAGGGGAAGAAAACCCAACAAAAACTTCCTTATCATAAATTGCCAATACAATGTCAAGAGATAACTCAAACCAATATAGATAGTCCTCTCCAAAAGATGCGCCACTCTTCTCCCTCTCTCCAATTGGTAAGTTGCAGCTTGCCTCTTAGAAAATGAGCAAGTGTGTTGTGTGATAAAGTGAGGTGCTAGCCTCTCTATATATACAAGACTGGCACGTGTGAAGGGTCTTCACTGGCAGGGCCGACCTCACTTTGGGTGGGTAAACCCACCTTTATTATATTTCTGGGTCTCAATAAGAACTGCTGGGGCCGACTTCTTATTGTGCCTATTACAATTCTCTGTTGACCAATCCACAAAAGGGGATTTGGTCCTAATACAATTACCGACATGATTAATCCACAATGGGGATTAATCTTATGAATAATATATCAATAATAATAAGAATACTCTTTGCAGTTACATTATTTCAACAAAAATGGCCTCTAGGGTCCAAAAATAAGCATAGTATTAAGTTTTAACTAACAACTATTAGAGTCTACAATCTAATCATATAACAGATTTATCATTTATCTGAAGATTCCTTATTCTCTACATCGTCTGCATGAGTAGACTTAGGAATGGGATTTTGACTCGATTCCCATGGGCTTGGAGGTCCCTGTTCAACAACAATGGGTAGATCCTCGGCTTGTAGAGGTGGGTCCAAGTCCATCCAAGACAGGTCTTCATTGTCAAATGCTACTGGTTGAGTCTCCACAACCCACTTTGGTTGAATTGGTGTTATTTGTCTTTGAATCACCACATGTAGTTTGCATATCTAGCCCTAATGACTCCCCTTCTAGTTGCAATTGTATACCTTGCAACTTGGTGACTTCTTAGCTTCAAAGCAACCCGCATCATCGGTTTTCAGATATGATTTGGAATGTAAAATACCTGAAATTTCATCTTCAATTACAGCCCTGCTGATATACAACCTTGTTAGTAGCGATGCTTAACAATCTAGTAGATGGCATCATCATCATAGGAATTGAGGTTGAAGCAATCATAAAAGGAAAATCTGAATTATGTTCCACTTTTGACATGGCATGATGACAGATTTAGGGCTCCCACATTATTGTCTACATGTAGAATTTTGGCAGACTGATGAACGCTTTTTTGTTTCATAAACCAAGTATGCAAAATAACTACTAGGTCCCTTGAGGGATCCGCCCCTTGGCAAATGTTTTATTGGTTTCAGTCAGATGAACATTTGTTACTGATCTGAGGCCCTTTTGGGCTGTATGATATCATTTTGTCAGCACAGCCCTTTAATATTGTTGAAATTAATGCAGTTGCAAGAGTCATTCTCTTGAGGATGGAAAAGACCCTAGCTGTAGACTAGGTCCCCCAACACACACCTGGGGTTTCTTGGTATGAGACCAAGCAGTGAGCCATGGCAAAAGCCCCTTGTGAGGGCCCCCAGTAGATGACTGGGGTTCTTGGTCTAGTACTAAGCAGAAAGACCCTTGTGAGGGCCCCAATAGATGACTAGGGTTCTTGGTCTAGAACCAAGCAGAAAGACCCTTGTGAGGGCCCCCAGTAGATGACTGGGGTTCTTGGTCTAAGAACCAAGCAAAAAGACCCTTGTGAGGGCCCCCAGTAGATGACTGGGGTTCTTGGTCTAGAAACAAGTAGCAAGACCCTTGTGAGGGCCCCCAGTAGATGATTGGGGTTCTTGGTCTTGGACTAAGCAGTAAGTCCCTAGATGTGTCTAGGGTCCCTGGATGTGTTCCAGGGAGCCCTTGCTTGATGCATGGGTTGATCCTTGGTCTTGTACCTTGGTGGATAAGACCCTCGATGTGTTCTAGGGCCCCCAGATGTGTTATGGGGCAACCTGGTTCCTGACTAGGTAGATCTTGGTGTAATACCAAGATGTGTTGATATGTGATCCTCTTGTTCTCTCCTGGGATGTATCTAGGAGTGTCTATGAAGATGGACTTGATCACATTGTTGATGTACCCCTTTATGCAGTGATAATAAAAGTTTATAAGTCATTATGAGACTCATGTGGACATGTTTTGCCATTGTGGACCCCCTTGACTTTGTCTTAAAGTTCCCCCTTTGCTTGTTGTCTTGCTTTCCCTCTTGTTTTATGTGGTGAGGGGTTTTTATATTTTACTTTGATTTATTTGACATTTAATTAATATTTATATTAATTAATTAATTTTATTTTAGCCCTTACCCCTCTCCTTAACTATAAAAGAAACCCTCCCCTCTAGGATTTCAATACACACATTCTCTCCTCACTCTCCTATTGCTGTGACTACCTCAATTACTCTTTCTTGGTGATGGTGTAGCCTCTTCTTTGAGCGATCTGTTTCAGATTTGAAGTAATTTACTTGGACACCGGTTGGCTAGGAGCTTCCCCGAAGTTTGTTTGCTAGGATAGAGGTACTGAACCTCTACTTGACTGCCCAACACTGCCTTCCTTCCCTCTTGTAGCTTCCGGACTGTGTTTGAGGGAGTCGCAGGCTAACCCTTGACTGTGCAACGATGTCACAGCTCTCTTTTGAGGCTGTTGCGTTTTATTGTGGCTTCAGCCCCTCCGCCTCCTCTTCCTGGGTGGTCGTTGGGTGAGTTAAAGCAACGACTACTCCTCCTCCTCTTTCTTGGTGGTTCCTCCTCTTCCATGCCTTGCTGTTGAAGGCGTTTTTGGAGGGCGAGAGTTAAGGTGCTGTCACCTAATCCTCAACTCCTCTGTTTAGGCTAACTCCTAGCGAAGCCAAGGGGGGTAGTCCCTAACAAATATACTAAGGCTTGAACTAAGTTAAGTGTTGAATTTAAAGCAGCTGCAAGAGCCATTCTCCGGGAGGATGGCAAAGACCCTAGTTGAGATCTAAGGCCCCCAGTGCACTCCTGGGGTTCTTGGTCTGGGACCAAATAGTCAGAGCCATGGCAAAAGACCCTTGTGAGGGCCCCCATTAGATGACTGGGGTTCTTGGTTTGGGACCAAGCAGTGAAGACCCTTGTGAGGGCCCCCAGTAGATGACTGGGGTTCTTGGTCTGGGACCAAGCAGTTAAAGTCCCTATATATGTCTAGGGCCCCTGGGCATGTTCCAAGGTACCCATGTTTGGGGCATGGGTTGATCCTTGGTCTTGCACCTTGGTGGATAAGACCCCAGAAATATTTTGGGGCAACCTGGTCCTTGATTAGGCAGTTATTGGTGTATGACCCTCTTTGAAGGCGGGCATGACCACATGAGGGATGAATCCCATATGCAGTGATGATAAAGTTAAAAAGGTCACCTTGAGAATTATATGGACATGTGTAAACCTCTCCTAAACCCTCCACCCTTGGTTTTTTGGGCTTAAGTTTGCTTGGGGGTTGTGTTTTGTATTTTTGGGGTTAATACAAGAATATTTAATTAATATAAATTGTAAATATATTTAATTAATATTTATATTAATTAAATATATTATTTTTAATTATTGTTTCTTTTATCTAACCCTCACCCAAAAGTATAAATTAGATCCCCTCCCCCTTCATTCTTACACTCTTATATTCCTCTTCCTCCCAAGTGTGGTGGATTGCTCTCTTGTAAGCCCGCGACCTCCTTTGCAACAATTAGCAGCCTCCTTGCAACAGTCATCGACTCCTTTAGTGGCAACTTTCAGACCTTCCTTTGTGGCAGATTTGTTCCAGGTTCTTGCTGATTTGATTTTGCTGTTATGTGAGTGTGGTGAGTGCCTTCCACTGCTGAGAATTCTTGTGTTGCTGCCCTCTTTGAATACTACCAGCCAACCATCCTTCTTTTAGACAACAAACCCTCTTCAACAGGTTTCCATCCCCTATCTGAGCTTCTTATGGAGGCCATGGCACCCTAAGCAAGGTGGTTGGGCTATCCTTAAGGCAACCGTTCCTCCTCCTGGCTGTTCTCTTTATGCATGAGGGTTTGTGGGGTGTTTTCAATATACTTGTGTGAAGTTCTGGTGGTCTTTTAAACAGTCCTATAATTCTCTTGGCAAGAGATCTAACCCTTGAGGTAGATCCATGATACTTGACTTTTTTTGAGCATATTCTTAGTGGCATTTCACCCCTTATGTGAGGCATGATCTTTTTCAGTGATCAGAGGTAAGACTTCAGAGGTAAGCTACTTTATGGTTCAGATCTGTGTTTTTGATTCTTGAATCTATCTATTGCTTAGATCTGTTATCTATTGTTTAGATCTGTTGTCTATTGCTTAGATCTGTTATCTATTGTTTAGATTTCTTATCTATTGCTTAGATCTATTATCTATTTGCTTAGATCTGCTATCTATTATCTACTACTTAGATCTGTTATCTAATTGGTTAGATATGTTACCTAATGGTAAAACTATTGCTTAGATCTGTGATCTATCTTGCTTATTAAGAAAGATTTTATGTCTGAATCTAATCACTGCCTATGAACATAATGAAATTCTAGATCTGAGCATTATGCACACTCAGAAATAGGTTTATGGTTTAAGCATACTTGCTGGTCTGACTTGTTTTTTTAATTCTTATTTAAATATCTAGAATACTACAGTTCAGATCCTTTACTATATTACATCTCTGTTCTAAGGCTTGATTTATTTAAGACCTTTACTGTTCTATCTAACAGATTTTAAAAGACATTAATTTTCTGTTTTACTTCCTTAATTCTAACACTAAGTACAAGAAATTAAATATAGGAGTTTATTCTTTTTAACAATCAACCATAAACTGATAAAACATAAACTAAAAATTCACCACGATATAAACAGTAAGCATATTCTTGCATAAAAGGATACTGAGATAGAATTGTTAGATGCAAGTAACATTAAAATTGCTTCAAATAGATAACCAAAATGTAAAGTGAAGCCTGTGGCTTTGCTGAGTGTAAAAAATGAGACCAGTGCCTTAAAGGGAATTGTGGGCAATGTAGTTCGTGGTTTTATTAGGGTAAATTGATGTTGAGTTAATGAGATTGTTTGGGCCTCCTTATGTATTATTCACCAATCTAAAACTTGCCGACTGGGTGTGCCGCAGATCCAACAAGGCGAATTACCAAGTGATTTGACACACTCCACCCAGGGTAGAGGTCTTAGATGAATAGTACCACTTAGAGTTTGTTCTAATTAAGCTATCAACCACTGACTAGCTCAGCGTGTATGAAACTTACATCCAGTAGATCGAGACTAGCTCGCAACTGGAAGGGTCAGGAACTGCACTAAGAGCTGAGGGGAATTTGTTTATTTTAAACAAGAAATAAATAATTGAATTGAAATGTTATACTAATTACTTATCCACACTGACCAGGCCTCTTTCGAGGAGTTAAGGGGATGGTTTATTTGCCAACTTTGAAATTGCAAACTGAAAAGAAAACTAATTAGCAATTAAAATGTTACTTTCCAAAATGAAACTAATCTAAGTGTTGTGGTTAAGATAGATTGATTGATTCCTTTAGATTGTATGAGAAAAACAAATGCAAAAAATCAAAAGAGAGATAAGCACACCACCACACCACCAACCCCCCCTAAAGGAGGAGTTGAAACTGGGCACTATGAGGCCCGCTTTTATTATATCCTATTACAACTGAGAAACTAAGTTCTCTTTTTAGGACTTTTGGATCCTTGTAGAATGGATCAAAATTAAAGGAAATGATTACAAAAAAGGTTCTCTGAAGGTCTTGGTCTTCAAGGGGTCCAACTTGGAATAGTTTTTCTTCACTTTAGCTTCGATTTTCCCAGAGTTTCCCCTTGTTTTATGATGGACCTGCTAAATACCAGCAAATAAAAAGATCAGAAAATGATGGAAAACTCTTTAAAAAACTAAAATGGAAAAGCTGAATACTTCAACCAAAAATAAATGAACCTTTTCTTATGCAAAAATGCAGCTTTTTAGGGTTTTTTTGGAAGCTTTCAATGAGACTAAGCTAGGCTCTTTAGGGTGTTCTGGTTTGCTGTCCTAAAACAACAAGCTAAAACTCCTAAGTAGCTAGATCTACAATGCAAAACTAAAACAACTTTCTACCTTAAGATTTTTTGATAAAATTATAGAAAATTTCAACAAAACTACTTAAATCTACTCTTTTGAATAAGAAAGAATTGAAACAAGATCTAAGATTCATGCATGCAATACTAGATACTAAAATTAATTTTTGAAATCAACTCTAGATGACATGCAAGAAAGTAACCAAACGATTTTCTTTTAGAAATTAAAGAGAGAGGAGAAGAAAACAAGCTTATGCTTGGAATGTCTTTGGGCTATGGGGTCCTTCTTTGGTGAAATATGGAGGGATCTTCTTCAAATGTCTTGAAGGAATAAGAGCATCAACCTAGATCCTCCTAATCTCCAAGTAGAGCATCAATCACTTCAAATCCTTGCAAAATAGAGGGTTAGAAAAAAGGTGCCACCTACAAGAGAGACTTCAATACAAAATTAGTTAAGCAAAACGAAAGATGCATTGAAAATCTCGCTAATAGATAAACAAAAAGATTACTAATCAAGCAAGTTTAGTATTCCTATCCAAGTAAGCAACAATACTTTTACAAGGCCAATTTAAACCACAATATAAAAGCAGAAATAATGAAACAACATCACCTCATGGTTACAAATATCCACACACTACCGAGTCACCAATTTTGATCTCCAAAGTCTTTTTTTATTCCAATATGAGAAAGAGTATTACAATGACAAAGATACAACAAACAATTCTTCCCAAGATCCAAACTAGCTTACAAGAGGGAGGCTACCTTTGCTTTATACATTTTTGGGTGAAGATCTTAAGAGAGGTGTGCATGCCAAGTGTGAAGAGCGCATAACTTGCATGAGGGCAAGTGTAAGAGGAGGAAGGGCAAGTTGAAAAGTGCAACTTTATGTATTCATCGACAGGGTCATGAAACTGAAAGAAACACATGATTAACTTATGAAAGGTTACCTTCACTGTTTCAAAACTGCTGACAGCTTGCTTGATGTCCTCTACAGGCACACTTGATTGAATGATAGCCACAGGCATCTGTGGGTCAAATAGCTGCTTACTGTGAACTGTATGTACAAGTGGAAGAAGAATGGACGTAGATGGCTGTTGATCCACTGATGACTGTGGATTTACTTCGGGCTGCGAATAAACGATCTCTTCACGTGCCTCAACTAAGGGCTGCTCCTGATCGAAACTTCGGGTTATGTCTTTTGTGACAAGGCCAACCTCTGCATCATCCTTACTGTCTTCATAGTGATCAAATATAAGATAAACTTGCTCTTCATCATCACTAGAATATTTATCAAAAATGGGTTGCCCTTCACATCCATGATCAACCTTTAAAACAGTAATTTCATCAAGAATATAACTGTTAAAAATATCCATTTCAGGAACAGTAGTAATTGCTGCTTCCAGCTGAACATACACATGATTTTTATCAAGACAGGGCTGCTCATTGATACATGCTTCGAAGACAAAATCATCCACAGTCTTTCCTTCATAGGGACAACAAGTAAAACCCCCCTCATGTTCAGAGTTGATATGATATTGACCTTGAATCCTGCCACAAGCTCAGAGGTTCTCCTCCACTTCCTCAACATCCATGAACAACTGTGATAAAGATGTAGATTTTCTTTCTCTAAGATAAAAAAACAAGGTCAAAGTGCTGAGACACTATGTAATACACCATGGCAATGGTCTCAGAAGGTTTAATTTCTAGGGGCAGGCTGTAATACAAGCTATGGAACCTTCGATTAAAAGCAGACAAAACTTCCCTTTCCCCCTTCTCAAAGTAGTGAACTCATGTAGGTATTGATCAAATGACTTGTTCTCACCCCAATACCTTAAAAATGTATTGCATAATTCAACCCACGAACCAATGGAGTCAGTTCCCAAACCCTTAAACCATACACCAACATCTCCTAACAAGGATTTGGAAAACAACCTCATGGTAACATCCTCATAAATTATCTCAAACTGATCAATAAAGTTCTCGAAAGCCTCCAAATGCCTCACAACTGTAACATGATCCTCTCCAGAAAAATGGGGAAAGTACTTAAAAAAATTAGGAGGATAAGGATGAAGATGATATGGAAGCTTTAAAGATTTAAACAACTTGTCTCTGATTCTAGTTTGAAAATTAGTGGGCTGAATATGAGGCTAATCACACTGATGGAAAGGCTCAATAGTAACAGCAGGATGTGATGAGATTTGAGGATGCTGTGGATCAGTTTCAACCTCCTCAGGGCTACAAGGGTGATTGAGTTCAAGAGGGGTTTCAATATGAAGCTCATCTTTATGAGTAGGCTGAGCTGAGGATATAATATCAACATCTACAACACAGGCAGAAAGAAAGTCTTCTTCTTCCGAGGATGGATATATAAAGGAAGGTTGGTGATCAACCGAATAAACAAAACACAATATGATCCTCTTTATATGTGAAGGAAAAAACAAAAATGAGCTGATGAAGAATAACAAAAGTTCATGAAGAAAGCTCATAAGCTGATACCTAGTCATTCCCTTCATCTTTTTGTCAGTAGGATCCTCCCCAGTGGAGTCTCTGATTGTGGAGTCGCCAGGTAGATAATTATAGTCAATTTTCTGTATCCCTCTCTTGTCTACCATCGAGAGTTGGATCTATGTCGTTCTTCCCAGGGAGCTCTTCAATCTGCTCAAATCCGTCCCCCGCAACGACGCCATTTATGTTAGCACGAGGAATCACCCTCAGACTGTAATGAGGATAAGCCCAGTACCCATCAATTATACAGTAAATGTAAAGGAGTTTTAAGGGGGTCAAATGGATAAGACTCGAGATAATGACGTTCTAACTCAGAAAATCTAGGCTGGCATGCACAAGCAATTGAGGTCTTGTATCAACTTCAGTCAGTAAGTTGGAGTAAAGGTGAATAGGAGGAAGACTTTGGTGAGAAAGTGTAAAGGTCTGCTATGGACATTAGGTCTTCCAGCAGCCTAAGGAGGAAAAAACTCAAACACAAGATCCTCTTGAATTCAAATTTTTAAGGAAATTGAAAGACATTATAACAACACTATAATCAAACATTCACATAATACAGTTACAACAATCCATGTGAATCAGTCAATCATGAACTCTCTCAGTATTAAAGGCAAATAAGATGGAAGCAGAAAGTTGACTTAGATTAATCAAGAAGTCTCAAATCAAGTTACATAACCAGAGAACCAGAGTTCTTCATCAAAATATTACAACAAGGGAGCCTAGCTCAACCATCAACCATTACAAAATATCAAAACTGCCTATATATAAGAAGAACTGCTGCAACTGTCAGAAGTGTGATCGGATTGTTGCATTTAAAGTTTTCAGTTGGTGTCTGCTCTGTCAGATTGTGCAGATAATCTTCTGTTGTCAAACACGAGCTCTAAATCTGCCAGTCTTTCTGGCTTTCCATTTATGTGCTGAAACGAGGTTTCAACCACCTCCCTTAGTTTCAATAACTGCCTTCATCGGGATCAGAACATGGTTTGACATTCATGAATACTCCAGGCGGCACCAACGACTTTATTTGGGTCTATCATGACGCCTCAAGGCCATGCAAATCTTCCTCTGTGGCCAATACGGGCGCAACAGGTGGCTCGACTTAATTTGATTTTAGGGTGGTTTGACTGTGGAAACCCAAACATTTTCGTTTCCCTTTGGAAATCATGGGCAGAATGCCACATGATTTACAACAAGATGCTCCTGAGGTCAAATCTGAATCACTGTCTGATTCCAATGAGATATGCTGCAAATTCTT